>VMDO01006502.1:0-33820 GCA_007922755.1 Pedetes capensis
TGTCTTCTCGAGCTGCCTTCTGAAATCTTCTGTTTAGTTCCTTAACTTCATCATGTCTTCCTTTTGCTTTAGCTGCTCGACGTTCAAGGGCAAGGTCCAGTGTCTCTTTGGACATGTAATTTGGCCTTTTCTTTTTTTCTTGTCTTTTTAAGAACTTTTTGCTTCCTTCTTGAATGATATCTTTTATGTCGTGCCACAAACTCTTCTGGTCTCCTGTCATTTGTGTCTAATGCATTAAACCTATTTTTGAGGTGGTCTCTGAACTCAGGTGGGATATACTCAAGGTCATACCGTGGCTCTCGTATACTTGTCCTAATTTTCTTCAGCTTCAGTTTGAACTTGCATATGAGTAGTTGATGGTCTGATCCACAGTCAGCACCTGGTCTTGTTTTGACATTTTGTACAGAGCTTTTCCATCGTCTCTTTGCACATATGTAGTCAATTTGATTTCTGTATGTTCCATCTGGTGAAGTCCATGTGTATAGTCTCCGAAATAAACCATGGACTACAAAAATAATTAATCTATCTGTCCTAGAAGTACAATCAGAGCACTCCTTGGAAGCAAGGATGGCTACCCTGCATCCTACGTAATTTGGACATGCTGTCAGAAGGGATCAATCCCTAGAGAAAGATATCATGTTTGGGAGTGGCAGGTCAAAACAAAGAAAGAAGACCCTCAACTAAACATATTGACACAATGCCTTCAACGGTGAGCTTAAACATATAAAAAGATCATGTGCTGGTACAGTGTTAGGGAGTATTTTGTTGTTTTGTACATAGGGTTGTTCTGAGTTGGACCTAACTCCACCTAACAACCTAACACAACTACACCTAACAACAACAACAACAACAACAATTTCTATTGTAATTTAATGAATAGATGTTAATTTATTTAGGAATATAATATTTTGAATCTAATGATCAGAAAAAACAGCAAGAAATTGATTACTGTCTGTGTCTAAATGGTGGTGGAAATTCCCAAGCTTATTTAAAAAGAATTTTATGTTATTAACTCCATTTTCTCCATCTGTACTTAAAGTAGAACTAGACTTATGATTGGAAAGGTACATATCTGTTATTGGTTATATACTTTTTAAATTCTTTTTTGAGCTGGTAGAAACTTTAAGATGCAGGGCCTTGTGGGAAATGATTAGTTCATTATTTATAGAGGATTAATGCCCATTTCACAGGAGTAGGCAAGTCTTGTGCAACTAGATTTGTTCTCCTGAAAGAGGGTTATTTTAAAGGAAGGGTATCCTATGTGGTTGGCAACTTCTGCCCTAGACCATTTCCCTTCATGTTTTATGACATAACTAAGGAGGCACTTAGCAGACAGCCACCCCATGCTTGTTGGACTTTTTTAAATAAAGTACTCAGCCTCACATATTTTGTTATAGCATTATAAAATGGACTCAGACACTTAAATTATGGATTTTTTAAATTGAATATACAGATAGATTGATAGACAAAGGTTAGATAGATGTCTTAGACCTAGATTTTCTAATTCCTTTTTATGGAGGCCTATTTTTAGTTCTGTAAAAGCTTGACACCCTTAGGAAAGGGATTTTTCTCAGTAGTACTGGAAGTTGATCCCAGGGCCTTGAACACACTTGGCAAGTGCTCTATGACTGAACTGCACATACAACATCTTTTTAATTTTTATATTGAAATAGTTTCACTAAGTTTCTCAGGCTGCCTCTGGCCCTGAACTCACGAGCCTTCTGCCTCTACCTCCCAAATTGCTAGGATTATATGCATGAGCCATTGTACTAAGCCAGAAAGAGATGTTTTGATGGTTAGAGAGGAATGTTGACAGGGAAGGATCTATTCTAGGCCTCTATCCTACCCTTTAGTAATTCCTTGCCTTATAGCCACAAAATTCCCATCTTCATATGGCACTCTGTGTATGTATGTGTGTCCCCAAATTTTCCCAGTTTTAAGCACACCAATCATACTGGATTTGCTATCTACCATACACTCATGTGACCTCATCTTAACTAATTATAGCTGTGATAATCCTACTGCTAAATATGTTCACAGCATGAATTAGTGGAGAGTTTATGACTTCAATGCATGAATTTGGTGGGAATACAATTCAACCCATACCAAAGCTGAAGGAGTCTACTCGAATTGATAGGCAGCAGTGATTCACTACATGATCATTTTTACTTTTTTTGCTGTTATTTTTCTATTTTCTTTATTCAGAAAACTTGTGGCCCAACACATCTTTTTCTGGTATAAAAGATATTTCTAGGTGTAGTGAGTGAGTAATAGTGATTGGAGAGATTATGCCCTAGAGGAAGAGAAGCTAACTTCAGGCTGTTTGAGTACTATATTCTAGTACATAGCCTAGATGAAGCTACTTGACCTGGGACCCTACCTTGTCAGCTTCAGGGAAGCCCATACTCCTTCTGTCTACCTTCCATTCTAACTTGCTTTGTTCCAGTACCCTAAACGTCCCTTGTCTTTTCCTCCTAACTTTCTTTAAACGCATGGTTCTTTATGCTTAGATTGCTCTCTCCTTGTTTCACTTAAGTTAATGCCACAGCTTCAGAGCTCAAGATAAATGGCACTTCTTCACAAAATCCTCACTTGAGCACTCCAGACTAAATCTGTCTCTCTAGTTATTTGCTCTTATAACTCTTTATCCTGTTTCTGTGAAACACCACCTCAACTGTAGTTCCAAGATTAATTGTACAATTTGTCATTTACTGTCTGTCTACTCTTCTACACCCTAAACCCTATGAAAGGGAAACAGCATCTGTCTGATATTATTACCATAACACCTTGAGCAGAATAAGTGCTTAATATATAGTTGTTGCATTAAGAAAAAAACCTATGTTAGGATGGGGGCTATGGGAAAGGAAAAGAAAGGCTAGAGGACAAGTTCAAGTTCTAGACATTTTATTGTTTTGTATCATAATGTGATATGCAAGGAAGGAGAATTAAAAGTTTCAAGTGAGAGAGAAAGATAGTATCAATGAAGGAAATGAGAACTCTAGAAGAACTAGGTTTGGAGTCCCACTTTTTGGCACTTTTAATATGAGGTAGACAGTGAGACACTTTGTTGTGCTCCATCTCTAGGTGCGCAACTCCTGGGACGGAACCCAGCACAGATTAGACATAGGCCATGGGATAAGGTGAGAGCAGTACTACAAAGAAGGAACTCAGGAGTCTTCTTGTAAAGAAATAGTAACTATGTACAAGGTTTACTATGCAGCACAGACTGAAAATGGGGGCCAGCAGCTCCCAAGCTCTTAAATAGAATGTAACAGCTCTGTTATAGCTAATAACTCTGTGTCTCAGGAAGGCTGATGTAAGAGCTCTAAATCAGCCTCTGCAGGAGGCAGACTCTCTGGTGATACAGCTCTGGTGATACCCTCTAAGGAGGGTGTCTCCTACTCTTCTTCCCTCACCCCAAAAGGGGTATTGAGGGTTCTTCTTGACTTGCTTGAAGGCTTCGCCTCTTCAGGAGCCCTGAGCTTGACATGGGGACTTGCTTGCAGGGCTCTCCTTAATGTTAATGGCAAGGGATGCTGTTGTAGTCAGGAAGAGGCTAGGCAAAGCTCTCAAAGAAGATGATGCTGATGATGACGCTGATCTTGATGAGGCTCAAGCTGGGTGAAGGTGGCTCCTTATATACGGGGGGCCAACTGCCAAGTAGCCAATGGGCAAGGTAAGGTAGGGCAGAACCAATGACGGTTTAGGTATGGCTTCACTGATGCAAAGCACCAGTTAAGGTAGTTAGGAATGTTGTGGACAGGCAGTTTGGGCTAGAGTTCAAATAAAGGTCAGGGTAAGGCCTACCTAACAAGGCAGATATTAACAAAAGTAATTCCATCTTAACTATTTACAAAAATATTCTCCAACAACACTTAACTACAAATATCTACCAAACAATGAAAGGAAGGATGATAGATCTTTGGTATATGTGTGTGTCTCACATCTGTTTTCAAGGAACTCCAATTGCTGGTCTACTTTATGTGCTCTGCATTCCTTATACTATATGATCAGTCATTACTTATATGTGTATAAATATTTTTTATTTTTAAAATATTCAAATTTGACATGGATAATTTGAACAATAACAACATAAAGATCTGGCAAAGTAAGTATACATAAATAAGAAATTGATTTGCTTATAATAACTAAATTTATATAATTTGGTATAATACTTCTGGATGACCATTAGATTTTTATTTTATTTTATTTAATTAATTTATTTATTTTTGGTACTGGGGGTTGAACCCAGGGCCTTGCACTTGCATGCTCTGCAAGTGCTGGACCACTGAGCTACACCCCCAGCCCATTTTTTTTTTTTTTTTTTTTTTTTTTTTTTTTTTTTACTTTTTGAGACAGGGTCTTTCTAAGTTATGCAGACTGCCTCTGGTCTCGAACTTGCAATCCTCCTGCCTCCACCTCCCAAGCTGCTGGGATTACAGGCATGTGCCACCTTGCCCAGCCCAGATTTTAATTTTTTTAAAAATAAGATCTAGCTACATTGCCCAGGCTTGACTTGAACTCCCAGACTCAATTGATCCTCCTGTTTCAGCCTTAATAGCTAAGACAACAGGCATGTGTCACCACACAATTAGATGACCAATTGAATATGTGACATGAAATACCTGAAAAAAAAATGCACATACCTCCTAGTGGATCATTTGTATGTTTTAAAAAGTATTGAAAGGAATTAATCAAATATGTGTATGAGGTTTGCTTAGAAGGATGCAATCTCTCTATGTACATATGACTGCTGCATTGTTAAATTTCTTTTCAGTAATTTTTCTATGTTGGACTTTATCATAAGAATAACTTAAAAATTAAGACAATACTATATACACTATTTCAAACTCTCCTTTTTCCACTTTATTTTTGACTATATATACTGTATATATAGTCATGGCTATGTATGGTTATGTCCCAATATCCTAATCATTAGGTTATTTTCCTTTTTCTTTTATAAATAAGCTGTGATAAACATTTCTCTACATAAAGCTACTTTATGCAAGGAAGTAATCAGATGTGAGCATGAAGTAGAATTTCTGCGTCTGTCTACGATTCTTGATATATTACCAAGTGATATATTACCAACTTCCAAAAAGTTAAATTAATGTATACTTTCATTAACAGGATATGATATTTTATAGTATCACCAAATTCTGGCCAGGTTTAAAGCTATCTCTAATTAGATGTACATGACTCAAATCAATGTCAAATTGGAATTTGTCTGGGCTTTGAGAAAAGAAACAAAAGAGGTCATGACTACATACCTGTCATTAGTGACATAAACTGTAGACTTAGGCCCATGTAATAAGTATTTCAGTCTATTTAATTTGAACCGCACACATATAGAGCCTATAGAGAGAAATGGCATCTACCTTACAATTGTCTTGTTATCCTTTCTTTAATTTCAGAGAATTCTTTAGTTTTTGATTGAGAAATATAACAACAATATGCTGTACTGGGACATCAGCTGAAACATTGGTCTCTGCTTGATTCTCCTCCGCTGTGCTACCCTGAAAGGACAGGATTCAGCAGTATCAACTGTTGCCAGAAGGAAAGTATTCTGAGAACATTTCTCTTCCTAAAAGGGATTCAGATTAAATAAGCCAATGCTTAAAACATTACTGTTTATGCAAAGGTTATTCTCCAATGAACTTTTACATATTATATCATCACAGATGTTTTTGCACTGGAGTATAATTTACTGCATTACATTTGCTACATGAGAATTTATGAAAAGCCCCTTTGCAGACAGATGAGGATCCCATTTTCTAGACTCGGGCTATAGAATGCAGAACAATTTTGGAGAAAATCTCTCTCTACAATTCTTGTGAAAATAATATTCTGAATAACAGGGAAAAATAAACCAAACAAAAATAGAGAAAGACAGAAGGCAAAGTGAAGATCATCTTAGAAAGGAAGCAGAGTCAAAAAGAGCGAAAGGTAATTACCTCAACATGGCAAGTAATTGAAAAATTTTTTTAAAAAGTTAAAAATTCCTTTATATTTGGTTGTCTCACTAATATTGTCATAAAATTTCTAAATTGTGCCCTTTTCTCTACTCAAATGCTGCTAAATTAATTTTACATTAATCATCAATGAGGAATTTTTTTACACGTATGGAGAAATTGGGCTTAGAAATTTGATTAGCTATACATGTTCAGAAATGGGTTATTAGTAATACATTAGTTTCCACTTAAACATGAGGTTGTGATTATATACATCTTTGCAGATGTGAAATTTAAGTACGAGATTTGCTGAGTGACATGATACATTATGTTAAAACTCACAGCAGTGTTAACTGTATTTTGCCATTCTAAGACTTTTTCATAAAGTTTAAAAATGCATTGATAGAGTCAATTCTCATTTTTTGGTGGAATTTTTGATGAGTTTAGTGTTGTCTTAGTCAATTTGAGCTTCTATAACACAGAGCCATGTAGTGGTGCCTTATGAACAAAAGACATTTGTCTCTCACAGTTCCGGAAGCTGGAAGTACAAGATCAGGCTTTCAGTGCTCCGATTCTGGGAATGGCCCTCTTCTGAGGTGCAGACTGCTACCATCTCATTGCAGCCTCACGTGGTGGAAAGACAGCAAGCTAGCCCTCCGATCTTTTCTTATGAAGGCATTAATCCCACTCATGAGGGCTCCACCCTCCATGACCTAACTATCTTCCAAATGTTCCACCTCCAAATACTATCCCACTGGAATTAAGTTTCAGCATAAGAAGTTTAGGAAGGCACAAACATGGTATTTGTGATAGGTATACAACACTTCACCCAGCCAATATTAATTTTCTTCCCCATCCTTATAAATTATTTTGTTCAAGGCAATAAAGTGTATTACTAAATACTCACCTCCTGATGCCACCTGACTTTGGGGTAACTAAAGTAATACACACTACAAAAGGAGCATTTGGAAGTCTGCTATGGATATGTCAAAAATTTTAGCTCTCCTAAAACAGGCATCACTCCTTTACTCTTCCATCTTGTTCTTTACTGAAACTCAGATGTGAAGTGGGAGGGTGCAGGAACCACCTGCAACCTGTGAGGAAAGAAGGATGGTGGAAGACAGAGATAGAAGAACCCTGGGTCTGTGATGATGTCACCATGCACCTGTCCAAGTCCTGAACTACTCATATCTAGTTTGTTTTTTATGACATTAAAAAGCCTGTTTAGTTTAACTCACTATAGTAATTTTCTTATTCATAGCTATACACATTGCTAACTTATACAGTAACCAAGTGTTTTTTTAAAATGACTCTTTTTCATTTTCTGCTAGGTGTGCAGTGCTTTTATGAAAAATAGTGTTTTATTTAAAATAGCAAAATATTTTCATACAATTTGTAAATAGCCACTGCCCCAAGCCTTCTAAGTGCCAGACCCTTGTCCCTGCTTCTTGCTTGCTCTCCTGAGGCTCATTGGACTTAACCATATCTACCATGGGATGAGCCAATGTCACACACAGCCAGAGGCTTCCAAACCCCTGTTGGGCTCTGCATCCTTCCTTGTAAGTCTCAACTATGCCTTAAGGTTGTTAAGTATTTTGAATGTCATCTCAGATAAAACATTTATCCATAAGGATAGCACTAATGATATTTCACATATCTTAAACTGTAATAATATACACCGCATATTTAGCTCCCATTTATTTTTTTATTGCTCAGTTGGCAGAGAGCTGCTCCATAGTTCCTGAGGATGTGGTTTAATCCCTAGCACTGCAAAAATGGGAGAAAGATGTGGCAGTCCACTCTCAAAACAATCCCCAAACAACCAGCCATTGAAAACCCTATGAGGGTAGCTATGAGTCAGACAGGACTCTATGGCACCTAACAACAATTCTTTTTCTTTTAGAAAACTTTCAGTATTTATTTTGTCTTTGAGCTTTATTCATAGATTTTTCTTTTATTTAACTTTTAAAAACAAAGGTTTTTGGTTCAGTTATGGATCCATAAATGCTTTTTCTGATTTTCTGGGTCCAGAGTTATTTAATTCTATTTTTCCATGACATGCATTTTGTTCAGGAATCCTCATTTTTCTATTCTATCTTACTGTCTTAACCAAGGGACAGAAAGAACTTGGATACTTGAACTGAAAAAGACTTGAGTCATCTGTATTTAATACACTCATCATCATAAAGCAGGTATTTCTTATTCTCTCTACAAATGGTCGGTTTTATAAGGCCTCAGCATTTCCTAGACTACTTCAAGCCAAGGGACATATGTTTTGGCTTCCTTCCTTTTCTCTTGCAGATGTCACAAGCAGTCAGTTGTAAGGTCTGCATTTACTTTTCTTCCTGCTCTTCTTTTTAAACTTTGCATGCCTTATTGTTAAACAACAACAACAACAAAAAATCCTTCTTTTACTTCACCTGTCTTTTACCCCTGCACTCTATTCTGCTTTCCCAAATCTTAATTTTCCTGGCAAGATGCAATAAGGGAGGCTCACCATTCTCTTATGTTAGAACTGAAATCCTCACAGTCACTGAATATAGATACAGAAGGGAATTTCATGGTAGGACAGGGTTAGAAAGAGCACACTAAATTCAGTGAACTGCTTTTTAGATAACTTATTTAGCCTATATTATTATGTATGTATTAAAGAATAGATTATTTAAAAAGATAAAATCATGACTCTCATACAAATATAAAACAAATACCTGCAAAGATTATAACTCAATTAATGAGGAAACTAGTAGAGGTTACACCATTTCAAATAACAATTTACAGCTAGGTGCTATGGTGCATGTTGTGATCTCAACCACTCAAGAGTTGGAGGCAGGAGGATTGTGACTTTGAGGTGAGAGGCAGCCTGCACAATTTAGCGAGATCCTGTCTCAAAACAAAACAAAACAAAACGTGGGAGAGGCTGTCATTGAAGCTCAATGGTAGAGTACTTGCGTAGCATGCAATGAGGCTCTTGGTTCAACCCATAGTACTACCAAAAAGAAAAAGAAAAGAAAAGAAAAAGACAACTTATAATCAAATGAGGAATGCTGAAATAAATAGACAAATGGATCAAAGACAGGCAAGAAAAACACCATTCTTCACAGGGAAATAATCAATTGCATTCTACTAGACACAATGTGCATTGGTATAGATAGAAATTATTTGCATTATTATTGGTTTCCTATAAGATAATTTATATCTCTAAAGATAAAAGTGATCATTAGATTTATTAATTAGCCAGGATGCACCACAAATTCCAAAGTCTTTCTCAATTTTTCCATTTATTTATTTATTTATTTATTTATTTATTTATTTGCAGTTCTGAGAGTTGAACCCATGGCCTCGCACCTGCATGCTCTGCAAGTACTGGACCACTGAGCTGCACCCCAGCCCATTTTTTTACTTTTTGAGATAGGGTCTCACTAAGTTACACAGACTGCCTCTGGTCTCAAACTTGCAATCCTCCTGCCTCAGCCTCCCAAGCCGCTGGGATTACAGGCGTGCGCCACCACGCCCGGCTCAATTTTTCCTTATATGCAACCTGCTATAAAAGGTGGTGTTCTTTTTTGATTCCCAGTCTAAGAACTGCTTTAATGACTTTTCCTAGGTAGAGGAGGTAAAAATGGGGATAGGGGAAAGCTGGGAGAGAAGATAGTTTTAAAGGACAAAACTAGGAAACTGGGAAACTAAGAGTGAGGTAAGCTGTCTTCCTTCCTTCCTTCCTTCCTTCCTTCCTTCCTTCCTTCCTTCCTTCCTTCCTTCTTTGTACTTGAGGAATGGACCCAAGACCTCAAACATACTTTGCAAGTGCTCTCCCACTGGGCCGTACGACCTTTTTAATTTTTAATTTTGAATCAAGGTCTTGCTAAGTTACTCAGGCTGCCTCTGTCCTCCACCTCAAGATCCTTCTGCCTCTGCTTCCCAAGTCGCTGGGATTATAGGTGTTTATCACCATGCCTAGCTAGTAAATTGTTCTATTCTACCCCACTTAGGATAGGATAGTACATTAAACATGAATTTATCACCCAACTGACCTAAGTCCCATTACAGCTTTAGCAAAGCACTTTATATCAATCAGAAGTACATGTAACAGAGATAAAAAGATACTCTATAAAATGAATCATTAAGAAAATGTAAATTCAAGCCAGAATGAGATGCTACCACATAGTTATTAGAATCGCTAACATTAAAACTGAACTTGGGCTCTAGAGCCATAACACATGGCTCAAATCCCAGTTCTGTCAGTTACCACTTATGTCACCTATTAGATAAGTTATCTACTTATTCGTTTGAAGGTTCATTTTATTTAGCTGTATAATGAGATCATTGTTGTTGCTGTTGTTAAGTGTTGTCGAGTGACTGTCCAACTCATAGTGACCCTATGTACAATGGGTGAAACAATATTGTTAGTGCTTCTTTCCTACTCATAGAGTTTTCAATGGCTGATTATTTCTTGGGAATAGGTTGCTAAGTCCTACTCCCAAGCCTACAGTACCTGGTGTTCCCAAGTGGTCTCCCATCCAAGTACTAACCAGGCCCGACCCTACTTAGCTTCTGAAATCTGACAGGCTAGGATGCCACAGTGGTATGGCTGCAGGTAATGAGATCATTGTTGTGGTTGTTAGGTGCCCTGGAGTCAGTATCCAACTCATAATGACCCTATGTACAATAAACACAAACACTATTGTAAGTGCTTCTCTCCTATTCATAGGGTTTTCAATGGCTAATTGTTTTTTGGAAGTGGGTTGCTGAGAACTTCTCCCAAGCTTACAGCACCTGGTGTTCCCAGGCGGTCTCCCATCCAAGTACTAACCAGGCCCGATGCTGCTTAGTTTCTGAGATCTGAAGGGATCTGACACCACAGTGGTATGGCTGCAGGCAATGAGATCATTAATAATACTTAATCAATGAGTTTATTGCAACAGGTAAAGTGATATGACCTAAGTAAAGTGCTTTGCACAATAACTGACATGGCAAAGTGCCAATTAAATGTTAGTTTGTCATTAATTTTAAGATGACTTTGCTGAGGTATAATTGGCATTTAGTAAACTGGTTATATTGAAAGCATACTACTTGGTAAGTTTTAGATATATACTATAAAAATGTCATTATAATGAACATATCTATCACTCCCAAAAGTTTCCTCATGACGCCTTATAATCTCTCCCTCTTCCTTCCTTGTTTTCCACATCCAACCTCAGTTAACCACTTATCTAGTTTTCATCACTATAGTTCACAATCTTTGGAATACTTTTAAGTGGAATCATACAGTGTATACTCTTTTTTGCCTCCTTTCTTTCACTCAGCATAATTATTTTGAGATATACCATGTCATAGTGTATATTAATAGTATATTCCTTTCTATTGTAAAGTATTATTCCATTGTATGTATATTTTACTAGATATTTTTTTCTTTCTTTCTTTCTTTCTTTCTTTTTTTTTTTCACTTACCCATTTATCTGTTGGTGGACATCTGGATTATTTCTCTCTTTTTTTGATTACAAATAAAGCTATCATAAACATTCCTGGTGGGACAACGAGAAAAAGGAAAACTCTCCACTAGATGGATTGACACAGTGTCTGCAACAATGGGCTTAAACATAAATAAGACCTGGCACAGAATTGGGGAGTGTTTCGATCTGTTGTATATAGGGTTGCTATGAGTTGGACTCGGGGCTGGGATTTAGCTCAGTGGGTAGAGTGCTGCGCTGCCGTCTCTGAGGCCCTGAGTTCAATTCCCAGCACTGCAAAAATGGGAGAAGGACCTGGCAATCCACTCCCAAGGAAATCCCGAAGCACTCAGCCATTGAAAACCCTATGAGGGTCGCTATGAGTTAGATACTGACTCGACGGCACCTAACAACAACAACAACAACAACATGAGTTGGACTCAACTCGATGGCACCTAACAACAACAACAACAACAAACATTCATGTACAAGTGTCTGTATAGATAAGTGCATTAATTTCACTTGTGTAAATATCTAAAAGCGGAATATCTGAAGTAGATATATGCTTAACTTTTTGAGAAATTTCCAAGCTACTTTCCAAATTGGATATAAAATTTTTCATTTCTATAAACAGTATATAAGAACTCCTACTGCTTCAGGTTTTTGTCAACATTTGGTATGTTCAGTTTTTTAGTGATTCTAATAGTTATGTGGTAGTATTTCATTTTGGTTTGAATTTATGTTTTTCTAATGGCTTATGATATAGAACATCTTTTTTTCTGTGTGTTGCATGTACTTCTGAGCTGATATAAGGTGCTTTGCTAAAGCTGTACTGGGATTCTAGTCAGTTGGGTGATAAATTCATGTTTAATGTACTTCATCTAGTCAAACCCATAGCCCAAACCAAGAAAATATAAAAGCCATAGGCAGAATCTAAAACATGTAAACATCTTTACAGCTCATTAACAGACTGATATGTGAATGAGTAAGTGAGGCTGAAGTTCAAGGCCTGACATGATGGACTTACAAGCAGAAGTGCAGGATGCCTGATTCTTGCTGGTAACAGAGATTAAAAATTCTGCACATGAGATTAGGGGACCAGCTTTTTACTGACTCCTCATTGCAGGTGATGTGCTATCTGGGGCCCAAAGAAAGCTGTAGGTTAAGGAAACAAGAGAACCTGTGCCTGAGTTAAATTGTCTTTGGGACTCCAAACCTGATTCTCACATAAACTTCTTAGGAGGACAATATTGTGGAATTTTGAAATGCATTATAAACTCAATTTTGGACCTGGTGTCTGAAAGAGTAAGTAAAAAAAGAATACGTAGGTATGAAAAAGAATCAGATATATTGGAAATGAACATTACACGTACCAAACAAAATATGGAAGATGAATAAACTCTTGCCAGGTATGGTAAATTGCAAATAACAGCTGTACAGTCTTTGTACCTCCTTCCATCAAAAGGTGGAATCCCTTCCTCCGCTCCTTGAAACTAGGCTAGGCAATATGTCTTATTTTAGCCAATGGATAACTTGCAATGTGATGCAAGTACCCACTTCAAAAGTATGTGAGCATTTGGTCTTATATGTTCTTGCTTCTGGGAACACTGAAACCATAAAAAAAAAAAAAAAAAAAAAAAAAAAAAAAAAAAAAAAAAAAAAAAAAAAAAACCAGCTACGGTTAGCCTCCTGGGTGGTGAGGGCTCACCTGGGTAAGAGTTTTAGCCATCTCACCCAGCTCCGTAGCCCAGGGAAGCCCATTCTAGCTGACTTTGGTGACTGTAGCTGCATGAACAAGTTCAGGCAAGACTGGCAGGAAAACCATCAAACAACCCCCTCAAATCATGAGGAATAAATTGTTCTTGTTTCA
Source organism: Pedetes capensis (assembly GCA_007922755.1). Classification (NCBI taxonomy): domain Eukaryota; kingdom Metazoa; phylum Chordata; class Mammalia; order Rodentia; family Pedetidae; genus Pedetes; species Pedetes capensis. The sequence continues at coordinate 13,269 of VMDO01006502.1, forward strand.
AACCACTAAAATTTGAAGGATTTGCTAGGCAACAATAGGTTGACATTCTGGCATAGTAAAAAATTGGTGGATGAGAAGATAATCTGAAGAATTTTTCTAAAACACTACAGAAACAAAAGAGAGTAACATATAGAAAGGCAGCTGAAACATATAGAAGATAGATGTGGAGATTCTAATGTACAGGGAATGGTGGAGAAGCAATATTTGAACAATGATAATTTGGAATTTTCTAGAACTGAAGAAAGTCGTATGTAGCTTTCTCTCTAAAACTAGTAAGGAATATTTTGTGGATATAATAATATAATTTATGTATAAACTAGACTTTACTATTCTTGTAAGCTATTTGCATATTGGCTTGAAGCAAATGTTACTTCTAATCAAGTTAAATTGAAAAGGGACAGTTTCTTTTCTTTGAAATTCAAGTTTCTTAAAACTTGTCAAATGGTTAGGGTGGTGGTGGGGAAGGTCTCCCTGTGACAAGTGATAGCATATTGAACATGCTTTGTTTTTGTCTGTCAATCTTCCCTCTTATTTTGGAATTAACCCTCCCACAAACCACAGGGTTTTGATGGTATTGACACCCTAAATCATCAATTTCCATTTCAGCATTGCGGGGGAGGATGTCTGAACCAATATGCTCCAGTTTTTTTCTCTTCTAAGAATTTTAAACTTCATGCGAATGTATTGTAAAAAATGCCATAATTCTTGGATTGCACAGATAGGCAGCGTGTGTTTCATTTTTAAAGATTTGGGGCAGAAAGAAAGAGACGCCCATGTGAACTCAGTCCACTATTTTGATTTATTCTTTCTTATGTACTGTTATTGTGTTTAACACATGCATTTTCAAAACAGCAGCAGTAATCACCATGCTGTGTATTGGTTCTCCAGAATTTATTATCTTATACCTGAAAGTTTGCATTTTTTGACTAAAATCTCCCTACTTCTTCAGTTGGCTGAGTATACTTGAAATTTGCTAAAAGTAGGTCATATGTATTCTTACTTCACATACAAAAAAAATAAATAAAGCAATTATGTGACACGATAGATATATTACTTAGTTTATAATGATTTCATAATGTGTAGACATATCAAAACATCACATTGTACACCTTAAATATAAAAAATTATTATTTGTCAATTATACTTCAATAAAGCCAGGGGGTGGGAACTGAAAGATAAAAAGCTGCAAATTTAGTATCAGGAAAAAAAGCTTCTAGAGATAGTTTATAAACAGCATTGAAGAATGACAGCTTAGAGTCTGAAAGTAAGGAAGAGAACCAAAAAGATCTAAAAGGGAGACATACTAGTCAAAACACACATCAATGGAGTGCTAATATAGAGCTGTATATATAGATATATGCTTCAGAAGACTTGAGGACATCAATATAAGTTGAGTGTATAACGATAATTGTGTAAGTCATTAAGGCTTTTTAGTTGAGCATATCGTAATTGTGTAAGTCATCAAAGCATTTAAAATATTATTTTTGTAGTCTTTGTTTAATAAGGCAATGAAGTGGTAAATGTACCTATACATTTGTAAAAAGCTTTTTATCACACACACAAAAAAACTTTTTGGTTTAAAGGAACACTTATGTGTATTTTTCCCCAGAAGGACCTGAGATTTTGATCCATTAGCTAAATTCTGATAGTTTAGAGATTTATCAATATTTTTGTGTTTTTAAATTTTCTCATACTCATATTTGCTTGAAAACCATGCTAGAGTCCTATGCTGATAAAATAATATTGTTTTTCTTTCCTCGGTATGGCATGTAATGTTTTAAATTTTATCTAAGGAAAATTTCTCGTTTCTATGTATTCAGGGTAGTTCTATTTTTCAAAAGGGAACTGTTTGTCCTAGTAGGTTTTTAATGTAATTTATTAACTATTGATTGTTCTGAGTCACAAAAGAGAACCTAATTGTTTATATGCAAAAAATTGTGAATAAAATTTTCTCCAAATAGCCTCTTCTGGAATATTATTGAATTATGTTAAAATATGCTGTGTAAAGATCAATTTATCATATTACATAATAGAAACATAAAACAAAGCCCAGGATTACCAAATTAGTTACCTGTTCAGGCTGACTAGTTTAATTATCATTTGGCCCTGACTCTCTTTGAAAGTAGAAATGAATTGCGTGTATTAAACCAATGACTGTTATCCTGTCTCTGTCTGAATGCTTTTGATCGCAAAGGGCTCATAACTTTACAAGGAATCTCATTTTATCTTTATCCAGCTCAAACTGTTAATCTGCTATGTTGCTTATATTGAAGCAAACATGCCTTTTTATAATTTATACCATTGAATGCAAAATAGTTGTTTTCTGTTTTAATAGGTAACTCAACCTATTTGAAGATAATGTTATGGTTCCCTTTTTGTCTATATTCATTGTTCTAAAATAAATTGCCCTAATCTCTTGCATTTGTTGTTGTTGTTAGGTACCTTTGAGTTGAGACCTTAAATAGCCATCTTTTAAAGAACAGGAAAAGCAAGAAGGAAAGAAAGGAAGAAAGGAAAGAAGAAAGGAAAGAAAGAAGGAAGAAAGGAAGAAACATGGAGAAAGAAAGAAAGAAAGAAAGAAAGAAAGAAAGAAAGAAAGGAAAAGAAAGAAGGAAAGAAAGAAAAGGAAAGAAAAAAGGAAGAAAGAAAGAAAGAGGAAGAAAGAAAGGAAGAAGAGGAAGGAAGAAAGGAAAGAAGGAAGGAAAGAAAGAAACTAAGCTTCCATCCTGCCTTCCTTTCTTCTTTTTCCTGTAGTTCAGTCCAAAACTCATATATACTGGAGCTAATCAAGGTAGGGGTGCCTGTGGTGTGGGGAGGATAGATGATCTAATACAGATGTGAGAATCTGAGTGGTATGAGGTCACTCAGGATTGGACAAAGACACAGGATCCAATGATGTCATCACATTGCTCCCTATCTTTTGGTTTCTAGGTAATAGCAACGTGGCTATTTTAGTTCCAGGCTTAAATTAAAATAAAAATCTGGAGCTTGTCTTTCAATCCCACCACTGAGTCAAGATTTATGACTAGGAATACAATGATTGGTTGAGGTTGGGTCATAGGCCAACTCCTTTGTTGAGCTTGGATTTGAGTTGATTTCACCTAAGCAGTGGACAGAAAATAAGAAATTGATAATTTGAAAATTTGGGTCCTATTATTAGGAGAAGGAGAAATAGATACAGAATAAGATAAAATAATTGATGTCCACTTTAATAACTGTTAATATTTTGGGTAACAATATGCAGACATTATTGTACATACATATTTCTTACAATAACATCATTTTGTGAAAACTGTATTTTGTGACTTGTTTTATTTTACTTAAAACTAACACTGAAAATTTTGATTTAACAGTTCTCTATATTTTTGGATGTCCTGGGGATTGAACCCAGAGCCTCAGCAAATGTTAGGTGAGTGTTCTACCACTGAACTACACCAGCAGCCCTAAATAAGTAATATTTTGGAGCATACAAGTTCTTTGCATAATTTACTAAACAACATTGTGAAGATTCTCATTATATGCAAGTCACTCATCTAGGTGTTTTCTCAAGATAAATTCTACACATCTGACAGAGGAAGTGAAACACCAAAGTAACAAATAATCCAGTAAATAAGTAGGCAGTGGAACTGAACAGACAGTTCTCAAAAGAAGAAATACAAATAGCCAGTAAACACATGAAAAAAATGTTCAATATCCCTAGTTATCAGGGAAATGCAAATCAAAATAACACTGAGATTCCATTTCACTCCAGTAAGAATGGCCAATATCAGCAAAACATACAATCACAAATGCTGATGAGGAGGCAGAAAAAAAGGAACACTTTTATTTATGTTGCAGGTAGGACAGTAAATTAGTTTAGTCACTATGGAAATCAGTATGGAGTTACGCTTGTTGTTGTTAAGTGCCATTGAGTTGGGTCCAACTCACAGTGACACTATTTACAACAGAATGATATATGTCCCAACATTGTGCCACGCCCAGCACTATTGTCAGTGCTTCTGTGCTATTCATATGATTTTCAATGGCGGGTTGTTTCAGGAGTTGATTGCTGGGTCTTTCTCCCTATGCTGTAGCACCTGATGTTTCCAGGCAGTCTCCCATTCAAGGACTAACCAGGCCAACCCTGCTTAGCTTCCAAGATCAGGTGGCATTGGATGCTAGGGTGCTATGGCTGCTCGTAAAATAAAAATAGAACTACCATATAATCCAGCTATATCAGTTCTAGGAATATACCTAAAGAAAGGTAGTCATCATACCATAGGGATACCTGCATGTCCATATTTAATGCAGTACTCTTCACAATTGCAAGGGTATGGAATCAACCCATATGTCCATCAACAGAGGATTGGAATAAAAATGTGGTATATATACACAATGCAACATTACTCAGCATTAAAGAAGAATGAAATTTTGGCATTTGTAGCAAAATGGATGGAACTGGAGATCTTCATTTCAAGCGACATAACTCAGACTCAAAAAAGGAAATACCAAATGTATTCATTCATATGTGGATCTAGATCTACCTTAGAGAAAACAATACATACTTGCACACATATATATATATATAATCATCGTGATCTAACATTGGAAAATATAAGTGGACACAATATGAAGGGGGAGAGGACTAGTGGAAAGGAGTGGATAATAGAAGGGGATAGGGAACAACAAAACAAAAAAGAAAGAAAAAGAAAGGAAGAAAAGAAAAGAAAGGAAGGAAGGAAGGAAGAAAAGAAAGAAGGAAGAAAGGAAAAAGAAGAAAGAAAGAAAGTTTTTCATTATAGGATTTTGTGCCTGTATGTTAGGTGCCGTCGAGTCATATCCAACTCATAGCAACCCTCATAGGGTTTTCAATGAAAGATTGTTTTGGGATTGCCTTGGGAGTGTGTTGCCACTCCCATTGTAGGGTTTTAGGTTAAAAAAAATGCCTGTTTTCAGGATTCTCAACCATTTGAAACTATCATGTTTGATACTCAATAGTATTGGTTGACTGTTTCTTACCTACCTATTGCTGCTGCTAATGACCTCCTTTATTAGTGTCAGGAAGGATAGAACTCCTAATACATGTGAAAATGTTGTTGGGAAAAGTATTTATTCTGAAAAAATATGACTTAATTTTCTAGTAATTACCACTGTATTAAATTGTATATTTAGCAGTACTGGTATTCACACCCTTGTGTTTTCCTCTCCCATGTTTTACCAAGCTCTATCTGCATGATCAACAGATTTCAACAGAAATTTTGGTATGTCACTTCTGAGATTCAGTTAGAAAAGACATGATGGTTTTTGACTTGAATTATCTGTTTCTTTCTCTCTTTCTCTGAGATGACTTACCCTGATGGAAGCTAGCCATCCTATTGTCAGAACAGTTTGCTTGTCTGTGGAGAAGCTCCCATGGGAAAGAAGTGGAGTTTTAGCCAATGACCACCAAGAAAGTAAGGCCTGCCAAATGCCAGGGAGGATAAGCTTGCAGTGGATTCTTCTCCAGTTCAGTCTTCAAATGATGTCATCTTGGGCTGGTAGCTTGACTCAAGCCTCATGATACCAAACCCACCTCATCATCCAGTTAGGCTGCTCCAGGATTCCTAACTCACAGAAGTTATGAGGTGATAACTGTTTGTTCTTTTAAGCTGTTAAAATTTGGAGATAATTTGCTATACAACAATGTTGTTATTGTTAGGTGCCTTCGAGATGTGTCTGACTCATAGAGACCCCCATAGGGTTTTCAAGGGCTGGTTGTTTTTTGGAATTGCTTCAGGAGTGGATTGCCATGTACTTCTCTTGTTTTTGCAGTGCTGGAGATAGAACCCGGGTCCTCAGAGAGTGCAGGGCAGCACTCTATCAACTGAACTAATCCCAGCGCCTATGCAACAATAGAAAACTAATATTCCCTATCCTGTTATAGAGATTGAATTTTTATTAATGCTTTCCCTACAGAAAACTCCTGGTCCAGATGGCTTCACTGGTGAATTCTATCAAACATTTAATTAAGAAATAATATCAAACTCAAATGATTTTTTTCAGGAGAGGAGAAAAGACAAGTTTATTGAGTCTAATGAATTGTCATTTTATGAGGACAGCAGAATGCTCTTAATAAAGCTAGATAAATTATCACAAGAAAAAATACAACCCAAAATATCTCATATCTGTAGAACCAAGAAACCTTAACAAAATATCAGCACATCAAATTAAGTAATATATTAAAACTGTGATATATTGTGACCACCTGCGATTCAGTACATAACTGCAAACTTATTTTAGCATTCAAAAATCAATATAATTCTGATTACACTGTAACAGATTAAAGTAGAAAATCCTACAATCATTGCAAGAAATGCAGAAACAGTATTAGATAAAATATAAGCACCTATTCATAATAAAAATTCACAAAACTAGGAATAGATGGGAACTTCATCCAGCTGATATAATGCACTCATAAAAAGCCTTTTGCTCAGTATTGAAATATTAAATTCTCTGTCCCCCACTTATGTTCAACATTGTACTAGATATTCTAGCTAATTCAGTGGGGGATGGAGGGGAAATGCCTAAGTTTGGAAGGAAAATATTTAAAAACTATTTTTAGGTTATATAATTATTTACAGAAATTCCTGAAAAATTCCAAAATCTACCAAAAATTAAGTGCATTTAGTATGTTGAGCATCCAAAAATCGGTGTACAGAAATCAATTATTTTTCTCTAAAATAGTAATGAACAATTAAAAAAAAGAAACTATAAATATCATTTACACTAATAACTAAAAACATAAATTTCAGAGACATTTTCTTGCATACAAAAATTTATTCTATGGTGATAGCAATCAAAACAGAGTTGCTTTCTGGAAGAAAGGGACTGACCAGGCAAAGGGGCATGGGGACTTCCTAGAGAGAGAGAAGTTTTATACTTTGAGATGTGTGTGAGTTACATGGATCCATGCATTAAAACCAAACTGCCCCCTTGAAGTCTGCATTTCACTGTTTCTTAATCCTATATCAATAAATCTTAATATTTGCATACATTTTAATTGTTTTTCATTAATACTTTCTATTCACCAATCCATTAATTAGCACACTTTGGGCAGGACAATTCAAATGCCAATGAATCAATCTATCTAAATCTTTATGCCATCAGTGTTTGCCCATTGTCTTCAATGATACCATGAGTTACCTGATCATGTCAAAATAAACCTATGATACATCTATCGAAATTCTTACTGGTAAAGTGGGCGTGGTGGCGCACACCTGTAGTCCCAGCAACTCGGGAGGCAGAGATAGGAGAGTCACAAGTTCGAGACCAGAGGCACTCTGTGTAACTTAGTGATACCCTGCCTCAAAAAGTAAAAAAAAAGGGGCTGAGGATGCAGTTCAGTGGCCCAGCACTTGCAAAGCATGCAAGAGGCCCTGAGTTCAAACCCCAGTACCACAAAAAACAAAAACAAAACAAAAGAAAACAAAATTCTTAGTGGTCTGGCAATTCTAATGTAACTGATGAAAAAGGCACAGGAGGTGGTTTAGACTCGTCAGGCTTCAAGGGCTTCATTTTCACTTTTTCTCCTCTTTATATTTTGTGATACATTTATTTAGTCTATTGTGAAATTTAACCAGTAAACATGTTATATAGTTTCTTCTATTTTTTTTTGGCAACCTGAATTTTGTTATGAAATGTAAGGCATAGAGTATATTAAAGAGGGCCTGCAGCTGTACCACTGTGGCATCTGATCCCATCAGATCTCTGAAGCTAATCAGGGTTGGGCCTGGTTAGTACTTGGATGGGAGACTGCGTGGGAATATCAGGTGCTGTAGCCTTGGGAGAAGGACTCAGCAACCCACTCCCAAAAAACAATCAGCCTACGAATAGCAGAGAAACACTAACAATACTGTTTCACTTGTTGTACATAGAGTCTCTGTGAGTCAGACACTGACTTGATGGTACCTAACAACAACAACATATTAAAGAGGAAGACAAGCAAAATATGAAATCCTTTGATATTTAGTGATAGGGAATATGAGGAAGAATATTGGTCCAGAAGAATTGGACAAAAGGGAGAATGAGAGGAGTGAGGGAGTCAGTGGATTAGAGATTTAGGATTTGTGTCAGGAGATGCCCGAGATCTGATTCAAAGAAGTTTCAGGTAGCCACATTTTCCAAAGTTGTCTAAAAAATGATAGAAGACATCATGGGAAAGAAATCTTTATTTACATCAAGCCCATTACAAGCCTCTTCATCTACACAGGCAATCAAAATATTATCCAAAATATTTTTGTAAACAATTTTCCAATTATCCAAAAGTAAGAATTTTTTTGGAGGGGACTAACTTGAAGAAAACAACATACTGCTGGGTGTGGTGGCGTACGCCTGAAATCCCAGCAACTTGGGAGGCAGAGATAGGAGAATCACAAGTTCGAGACCAGAGGCAGTCTGCGTAACTTAGAGAGACCTTGTCTCAAAAAAGAAAAAAAGAAAAAAAAAGTGGGGGGAGAGGGAAGAAAACAACATACTGAAAATAGTCTACTCTACTGTAGAGATTTTGTTATTGTAATAGTTCGCAAATAAGTCTACCCAGTTCAAGAGAATTTGTGCATTAGAGACAATTCTATTCAGAAATAGATATGTTATTTTAGGATCTTGTTATTTGATGATGATAATGATGATGATGATGATGATGATGATGATGATGCTAGTAAAAGCTCCTTGAGTTCTTAAATTGTGCCTTGTTGTTGTTGTTGTTAGGTACTGTCAAGTCAGGCCTGACTCACAGCAACCCTCATAGACTTTTCAATGGCTGATTATTCTTGGGAGTGGACTGCCACATCCTTTTCCCATTTTTTGTGATGCTGGAGATCGAACCTGTGCCTCAGAGACTGCAGAGCAGGAGCTCAACCAACTGAGCTGAACCCTAGCTCTAAGTTTTGCCTAGTAATTTGCAATTCCTTTCCACAACATAGATTCATTATTATTCTTACTTTACAAATATGGGAAGAAATATTCAAGAGTGTATATATAACATGTTCAATGGCTGAGCCTAACGTCTTCCTCTTAATCAACATGCTGTTATCTAAAGATGCCAATTTTCATATAATTGAATACTTACATAGTTTCTCTTTTCTTTATAGAATAACCATGTTGTTCCTTTTTACCATTCTTTTTGCTTAGGGTTGATTGTTGTTTACTTATGACAGCATCTTCAGAGAACATGGGCAGCAATTTTACTTTTATGTTCTTCTGTGTTAAAATGCAGCTTTTACCCAGCATGAAAGTATTAATACGATCTTTTTCCAGAGAGGTGGATTATCAGTGAAAATAAATGACAATATTCTCTGGCAACAAAAATAACAAGACAGACAGGACAAAACTAATGACATCCTCTAGCATAATCTTGGCAGAAAATAACTAAATCACCTTGAAGGAGCTAAATTGTTACAAAACACCATCGTTGTCTAATGTGGATTGACAGGGAATGACAAGATCCTTCCAGACGATGGCAGCTCACAGGCCCATGTGCTTTCAAGGGACCCAGCCCCATCTAAGCAGAAAGCAACCAGATTTTCTCCAGGCAGATATTTATTCTGTGATATGATTTCTGGGAAAAGATAGCTTATTGGGAAGGATGACATCTTTTTTCCTGCACATCCTGTCATTTTTGAGAGGACAGGGCCAGGAGAAGAATATGCAAACTGGTTCTTGGATCCAAATCAGTCATACATCTTTAGGTAGCTAGAGCAATTGAACAATAGTTTCAAACACAGTTGTTTGAAACACAGACCATCTGAGCATTATTATTAATTAATTTCTCAATGCAAATCTTTTAGAAGAGTTTTACATAGGTTCAGTTTATCATTCATCAAAGTGGATTTTTAATAACAGTCTAGGATGCAAAGGAACTGTCATAGATTTGAATGTTAAATCATAAAACATAAAATCTTGTGGGAAACCCCACAAGATAAAATTTTTACATTCTTGGGGATAGAGAAGATTTTTCTGAGAATGACATGAAATCCTGATCCATAATGAAAAGATTTGATCCTAAAAATTTATAAAATACTACTAAAAAGGATAAAATGGTGAACATGACATTTGCAATCAGCATTACATAGGTTATGGTTTTTAACATAATAATATAACTTGTAAATTAAAAAAAAACACTTAGAATGACAAGGTGTATGAACAGGTATCTTAAAAAGAATGAGATTCAAATGGTTATTGGATATACAAAAAGATGTTCAACTTCACTATGAAATAAAGAAATAAAAACCCCAACAACAATGGAATTTCACTTCTTACTTATTATACTTGCCTTCAAAAGAGTAACAATGTGCACTGATATTGAGGTGTCAGGAAAGGTACTATCTTCCTGTGTGATTTGTGGGTTGTCAAATGATTTATGAAGATAAAAGAGAACAGTTGTTTTAGTTTCTCTCAAGATCTAAAATGTATATTAAGGGGATAAATTGGGAGGAAATTGGCAAAACCCTAAAACTGATAAAACAGCCTTTGAAGATTTGGTCAGTAAATTGGAAATTTAACTAAAAGTGAAAGTAACTTGCAGGAGGCAGCCAGAAACTTGCCGGGGCATGTCTGAGCAGCAGCCCGCCCCCCCCCCCCCCCCCCCCAGTTCACTCATGCTGTGATTGGACACTTTTCTAAAACCCTTCATGAAACCTCAGGTTCCCCAAACCTGATTGAACAATTGGGAAACAAAGGACTCAAGGCTGATTGGTGCAAGCCATGTATAAAAGGAGCTGCACTGCAGCAGTTCTCCCTCCCTCTCTCTCTCTCTCTCTCTCTCTTTCTTCCTCTGACCATTGGCAGAATCAGAACTGTCTCTGGATTTGACCATCAAGGTGACAAGAACTCTCTCTGCCAAAAGACTCTACAAGAACAACATCTCTCTTCAGAACAAGACGAGGGACATTGGAAAGACCAGGACAACTAGATGGTGCTCTCAAGGAGGAAGATCTACAATCAAGGTGAGGACAGTCCCTTGGCCACCGGAGGCAGAAGAGCCACTGCTGCCCTAGAGGCAGCATAAGAGATATAGTACTTGTGAGCTGTACACTTTGGGTTCCTCTTGGCCCTTGTAAGTGCAGAGAGGCAATAAAGAGCTATTTGTCCCTGAGAAGTAAAAGTGCCCAGGTCCCAAGTAAGTTATGTGTAGTTATCTCTGTGCACTGCCACGCCTCCCATCTGAAACATCCGGGCCAGGCTGGAGAGGCTCACACTCCACAGTATATCTTTGATTTATCAATTCCACTTCTTAGAATCTATCCCACAGTAAATCTTTAGAAAGATACAAATATTTATACAGGTTGTAGTTCATTAGAATACTTTTTATAAAGTTTACTATTGGCATAATCTGAGATTTATGCAATTTCAAGAATAATCAATGAATATACCTTTTACCCAGAATCCCCAAATATTAACATTTCATCACATTTACTTTGTTCTTCACACATATACTTTCTTACACATTTTTTCCTGTATGTGTTATTTCTTTACCCTATAAGAATTCATTGTGTGCTTACTAAAAATATAGACATTATTATACAATTCTTGCACATTTATCAAAATTAACAGATTAATATTGATGCAATGCTACTATCTAGAGAATTTATTCCCATTTCCTCAATTGGCCAGTAATGTTTTTTACAGCAAAAAGTCCATGAGTTGTTTTGATTGTCTTATCTCTTTAGTTTCATTTAATCTGGAACAGTTTATGAATCTTTCTTTGTATGTCATGACATTCACAATTTCAAGGAGCCCAGATCAATTATTTTGTAGAATTCCTCTCTCTTTGGGTTAATCTGGCATTGTCTTATGATTAGGTTCATGTCAGTCACATTGGCAGAAGTACCCTAGACATCACATTGTTGTCTTTTCCTAAGTCCATCAAACCAGGGACTGTGTGCTGCTCTTTTGGCCCTTTCTGATGGCATTTTCACTAATCACTTGGTTAAGGTATTGTTGGCCAGGCTTTTCTAGAATAAAGCTGCCAATTTTCTCTTTATAATTTCTGAGTATCTTCTGAATACATACTTTGAAACTATAGAACTATTTGGATACACTCCAAAGTTCCACCTACTCATTTTAGCATTCAATAATGATTCATAGTTAAATCACTTATTAATCTGATGGTCACCAAATGATGATTTTCTAATCTTATCATTTCTACCACATCAATTATTTGCTTTCTATTGTCAGGAAGAGCTTTTACTTTTCTCTATCCATTAACTTATTTTTTTAATAGAAAAATTTTTAAATCTTACAAACTTATAAACTTATGGAAGAGGGTAAGAAAGAAGTGCAGGGTATTAATTTAGAGTTTCATGAATTTTTTTCCTGTAAAAATGAAGTTTGGATTAAAATTTAAGGGAAATAGTCTCATTGGTTCTCAAGATATCTATACCTTTGTAATTCTGGAGTTAATCTATAATGTAATGGGAGCATTTGAAGATTCTAAGAACTAGAGGAATCTGTGAGGAAGATTTTTAGCTCTATTTTAAAAATGTATGCACAGATTTATTTCTGCTTTGCTGAGTGCAATACTTTGTTTTCACAGAACTTTATTAGTTAGTAGTAATTATTAGGTACCAACTGCATGCAAAACTTCCATGACTTTATCCTTATTTGGACTATACATAGCTACATATTTATAATGCACTTAATGCATTGTAGTAATATAATATTTTTAGAAATAGTCTTTATCTTTTATTATCTATTTTTAAAATAAATACAAGACTCAGAAAATCATTAAGGGACTTAATTCCAGTTTTGTAGGGTAAACATATAGGAGGAGTATTTCTGTCAGAATAGTCTATGTTATCTTATAGTTACAAATAATCTGAATGTTTTACTTAAACTACACAAATTTATTTCTCATATGTGGTATAAGCTCATTGCAGGGTGGTTGTAGTTTCCTTCTGTGCTTCCTTACCTCTAGGGAAAAGGTTGAAGGAGCTGCCTCTATTCAGGATATTATTTTTCTTGGGACAGAGAAAGAGATGTGGCAAAGTATTCATTCTTCCAAGAGCAGATAAGATTGAGTGTGTTCAGGATGTTATAGCCACAGATAAAACATACATTCTTTATGCCCACATCTATAAGGCACACACTCACTTTTTTTCATTGGCCAAACCAAGTTCAATGAACTTCCAAGTGTTGTTAGGTTGTTGTTAGGAGCCGTCAACTCATAACAACCCTATGTACAACAAAATGAAATGCTACCTGGCACTGTGCCATGCACAGCACTACTGTCAGTGCTTCTCTGCTATTCATAGGGTTTTCAATGGCTGATTGTTTTTTAGGAGTGGGCTGCTAGGTCCTGCTCCCAAGCCTACAGCACCTGGTATTCCTAGGCAGTCTCCCATCCAAGGACTAACCAGCTCTGCTTAGCTGCCAAGATCTGATGATATGGGATAACAGGAAAGGAATATCCTTCCACAGGGAATGTCCTGCAGTGAGAAGAACCACAAAGAGGGAACAAGAGTGTTTGGCAAATGGAAATGCAGTTTACCAAAAAGGGCAAAGAGATAAAGCTGAAAAAAAAATATTTTTTTCTCTGGTGACTATAAATTATATAAATATGTATATTTTCTCATCATCTGATATCTTTCTCCACTTATTCACAATGCCCAATGAAATATTTCTGAGAAACCAAAGATCCTAACCAGCCTGTTAAATTCATTTTATGTTCATATCAATTGAAGAAAGAACAATTTTTAAAGTATGAACTATTGACATTCTTGTCATTGGATAGTTCATATCATCCAATTCTTTTGTACAATAGTTCTTTAATTTTTTGTTGTTGTTGTTGAAGATTGCTATTTGAGTCTACCTAACATTACTTATTCCAGACCTATCCTATCATTAACCTCTGGTTCTATCTTTTTGAATTTTTTAGGTGGAAATTTTAGAGAAATTATTTTCTTCATAGTTATAGTGAAAAGAATATACTTTTGGAAATTGAAGGAGATCTGTGTTTATTATGCCCTGGATTATTGATGTCCCTAACTAGTCTTTTCACTTGAAGCAAGTAACTGATATTTTAAGAACCCCAGTTTTCTTATCTGTGCAACTGGAGTAGTTACACCTACCTTATAGACTTACTCTGTGGGAGGACTGAATTAGATAGCACATATAAGCTGTTCTACAAACACTCAAAGAAGAAAAATGTTGCTTGATGTGATTGTTACTATCACCGTAGAATGAATTAGAAACAGAAATTCTTGTGTGGTATCAATTGTAGAGTAAGGGAAATAACAAAGATTTGTTATGAAGCCCTGATATGTTACTTTTCTACACATTTTCTTATGACTAAAATATTCATTGGGAGATGGACCTGGCAACCCACTCCCCCCAGAAAAACAGCCATTGAAAACCCTATGAATAGCAGAGAAACACTGACAGTAGTGTTTCACCTGTTGTACATGGGGTCTCTATGAGTTGAATACCAACTTGATGGCACCTAACAACAACAAGAACAAAATATTCTATTTGGGGAAGCGAATAGATGATGAAATAAATGAGAATATCAAAATCTTTTAGCACACAGATGTGGCATCACCATAGCGTGTACACAAAAGATCTGATAAAATGAATTTCTCCTTGTCAATGTTCAGGATCCTGTTATCTACCACTGGGCAGGGTGCCTTTGGTGCAAGCAGCCTTTGCATTAGCAAACTTGTCTGTAGTTAACATCCTTGTAATTGGCCAGCTCCCGAGGTAGCTACTTAAGGATAGCAGCTTGTTTCTACATGTCAGGAGTCAACTATCTGATAAGTCTAGTCTATTAGGTCTTACTATATAGGACACAGGCTCTTAAAGATACCAAGGTTATATACATTGGAAATTTGATAATTTTCATATACATCTTCAAATTTTCTATCATATGGAATAATCATTATAAGATTTTAGCATGCCAGAAAACATAGCAATCAAACTTCATTGAGTAATGTTTTACTTTTACAAAGACTGTTCCCATTCCATTTGATATTGCCAAAGTTTTATCCAAAGGAAATCTGTATGGCTTGGGAAGAATATTTTCTAGTTTTTCTGTTTAAACCTGAGAGGAAAACATCTGGTCAATTTCATTTATAGTGTTTCTCTGTAGCATGAAAGTATTCTTGGCCATATTGTTGACTGGTTTGTTCTTGCCAGTAACTCAAAGACCATAAATAGTAATAAAGTAGGAGAGCAGACTTTAAGACTATTGGTGAAAATACAAGTATACTTCTAACTTGGAAATTCTCAACTGTAATGTACCATGTAATGGGTAAGAAATTTCTTTCTTTTTTTGGAGATTGGTAAAAATGACATTGAAAATGAAATATATCCAAGAAAAAGAAAACAAAGAGACACTAATAAAAAGTATGGCCGTATAAGGAGCTTTCTCATTAGTATTTTTTGTTTTAAATGACATATGCAAAAAATGGAAGAAGTAACTGAAAAATAAACAATAAAAGAGAAGCATAAATATTTAGAAATAATAGTAAGGATTAAAACCTAGAACACAACTGGCAACCAAACCCCCAACACATGAACCTATGAGACATTCCATATTCAAACTATAACAGAGCCCAAGTGGCTTTTTAAGCTATATTTAGAGCCAGAAGAAGAGTAAGAAGAATGGTTTGGACTCAGTATTAAAGACAAATGATTTCAGGTCTCCAGATATCACAAACCATATCCAAAGTCTGTTGAATTTCCATATTTGCTGTGAAATGGCAAAGTTTCCACACAAATATGGAAAATCAACAAACTGCAGAAGCAATCATAAACCAGGATATATAAAGAGACAATAAGAGGAAAACTACTAATTAATTTGTATTTCAATATGCAGATACTGTGTCATATCAGAAATTTTCATTGATTTATCTGAGATCTCCTAGTAGCAATATTTCAAAAAAAAAAAAAAAATCAAGAAGCCTTGCAAGGCTCTTGGAGACTGAAAAGATAATAATATCTTTATTCCAGATAAATAAGATCCTATCCATTGTGAAGCTGACAGCCATACCACTATGACATCTGATCCCCTCAGATCTCAGAAGCTAAGCAGGGTCAGACCTGGTTAGGCCTTGAATGGGAGACTGCCTGGGAACACCAGGTGCTGTAGACTTGGGAAAAGGACCTGGCAACCCACTCCCAAAAAACAATCAACCATTGAATACCCTATGAGTTGCAGAGAAGTACTAACAATAGTGTTTTGTCTGTTGTAGCTATGAGTTGGACACCGACTTGATGGCACCAAATAGCAACAAAAATCCATTGTGAAATGGTAGAAAAATATTATTATATAAAGTATTCTCTCTTTTTTCACACTAACTTGTGCAGGCTGGCTCTTGCAAAGAACTCATGATCCTCCTGCCTCAGCCTCTCAGGTCACTGGGATTGTAAGTGTGCACCACCAGGAAGGGTTCATATTTAGAAAAAAAAATAAGACTTTATATGGCGTTTTAAGTGTAAACATTCTAAAATATTTTATTGTGCTCTATCAGCATTATTAGACTAGTACAGATTGTTAAGATTGATGTATACTGTGTTTTTTTTTAATAACCTCTCATAATGTTCTTAAAGATAAACTGGCAATGTAGGCAGGGTAATAGCCTAATGATGGCTTGATTACTTAACCATTGGTTAGCTTTGCTTATTATGGGCATGATGCCTGATACTTAAGGATACTGAGGACCTTCCTTTCTTGCTGGTGCTATCTGGTTCTTGATGGCAGCTGTAGTTGGTGGAATGGCTCCTGTTTTTTCCCCCTCAAGGAAAGTATAGGTCTGCCGGGAAGATGCAAGTAGTACCAAAAGAAAATGGCATAACTGTGCCACATGGCAACTGTTTGACCTTGAAAGTATCTATCTATAAAACAAAAATAATAATTAATGTAATAAGTTTTATAGGCTGCTTTGAGGTTTACATGAGATTGTTGTTTTAAAAGGCTTTATAAAGTGTATATAGGATAAAAACTGGAGTTAAGGTATCATGTATCTCTCTACAAACATGGAAAACCAGAGAGTTCTTTCCCTAAATCTTTCCTGATCGATAATTTCCTTAGGGGAAATAAAGACATAATTATTAGTTTTGTTTATTTTTCGTAATACTGGGAATCAAACCCAGGACCTTAGCCATGTTAGGCAAGTATTCCACTACTGAACTACATCCCTAGCCTCTTAGTAATTAGATTTTAAAAGCTTGGCAAAGAAAGATTCAAGATTCAAAACTTTATATCCCAACCCTGCCTAAAATTATAATGCCAGGCAAAAATATCAGACTAAAACAACAAGATAAAATTTAGGAGGAATGAAGGTCTGCAGCCTAGACTTGGAAATGTAAATATATAAGAACCAAATGGGAGGAAAAAGAAATGAGGCAGAAGTTCATATGAAACAATCTGGAGTGTTTAGTTGATCACATGGTTAATAAGAATATTATAGAAAGTGCCAGGCATGGTGGTGCACGCCTGTAATCCCAGCGGCTCAGGAGGTGGAGGCAGGAGGATCGCAAGTTCGAGACCAGAGGTAGTCTGCATAACTTCGCGAGACTCTATTTCAAAAAGTAAAAAAATGGGCTGGGGGTTCAGCTCAGTCGCCCAGCACTTGCAAAGCATGCAGGCATGAGTCCCTGAGTTCAACCCCCAGTAGAGCAAAAAAAAAAAAAAAAAAAGAAAAGAAAAGAATATTATGGAAAGTGTGGATTTTTTAGTCTGTGATAGTCAGACCACCTGGTCTAATCCATAGAATGTAATAGATACATGAAAAAATTAATTTGCCCAATTCAGCACCCCTATACCTCTAATTTGAAAGAGACATTTACAGTCTGTAACATGACCAGTAGATGCTTGGGTGTCAGGGAACAATGATCTACAGAAAATGTTGAAAGAATTGAAACAAGTTAACCTTAGGAATCAGCTAGTGGAAAACCTTAATAGCTGTCTTCAAATATCTAAAGGACTGTCAAACGATGTTATAGGGATCATTTCACTCTGTGTCATTTCAGACAGCAGAGCAGAGATCTGTAGGTGAAGCAAAAAGAGGGCATTATGTTGGCTCAAAGAAACAACTTTATAATAACACCTCAATCTGTACAACAAGAGAATTGCTTGGTGAGAAAATAAGATCTCTATTGGAGGTTTAGGGGCTAGGGTTTAGCTCAGTTGGTAGAATGCTGTTCTGTAGTCTCTGAGGCCCTGGGTTCCATTCCCAGCACTGCAAAAAATGGGAGAAGGATGTGGCAGCACACTCCTGAAACAATCCCGAAAACAATCAGCCCTTGAAAACCCTATTTTATTCACTATGAGTCAGACCTGACTCCATAGCATCTAACAACAACAGCTGGAGGTTTAATTCAAAACTGGCTGAAATCTATTAAGTAACCCATACAATACACTTCTGCTCTGGGCTGGTCTCTAAGGTCCTCACCAACCCTGAAGGTTTATGATTTCATTAGAAGTTTGTCTTTATTGTCAAGACTATTATATGTCCAAATGTTTATTTTTCCTCCTGTTATTATGTGGATATCAATAGACAGTTTGCAGTAGAAGTATATTATTTTTCTGCCCACAGGAAATTTTGAAGAAGCTAGTCAACCCTTAAAAATTGCTGATTTACCATCTTAGAGGTTTCTTTACTTCACAGAAGTAATTTATTGCACACAATTATGATATATAATACCTCTGGTTTATTAAGCATGAAAAAGCCATGTTTCTGCACTATTATGGGTGAATTTTCTACCTTAGAATGCCTTAACATTCATAGTTAAGGTTACTATGGTAACCATAACTCAATTCTTTGTGACTATAAATTACTTTTTACTCCTATATGTTAACTTAGATCTTTATGTCCATGTGATATCTAACTATTCAAAATCACATCTACAGCCTTTTTATAAAGATAATAAATTAAGTGTGTTAAGAACTTTTCCCTTAGTGGTTATAAAAATAACTGTTTGAAGTACATAGTCACTATAAGCAAAAATTGAAAAATTAGTATCCTGTGATAAGAGAGGGCAAACAAAGAGTTATGGTAGATTATTTCACGGATTGTAGTGAAAAATGAAGAGACTGTAAATCAGCAAAATTAAATTGTAGGTTAAGTGTATGAACTGTGGTACTCTATAGACTTGGAATGGGAAAAATATGTGAATTGTGTACAACTACTTCCCTTTTTTAATACCCACGGTAAACATTGGTAATTAATTATGGCATTTTCTCTGCTGATCTCAAAAAAGTATTCAGAATCCTTCAGAACACAATGCTGTAGGCAGTCACTATCAGTTTGTCTCAATTCTTTTAAATTCTAACTGCTTTATTTATGACTGTAGAAAAGGCATTTTTTCTATGTAAATATCTAAGAGGTTTGGATAATTTGGTAAAGGTATAATGATTCTGTAATTGCTGATATTATAGAGGAAAGTAATTAGATTTTATTGAAAAGATTGGGGGACATAAACTCAAAAGGAATTAGTTGTGGTACTTGAGTAAACAACTTTTCTGAGTCCTACTTTCTCTATTTGTAAAGTACATAGTAATATCTATCAATAATGTTGCTGAGAAAAAGGGATTAGGGCATTTCATGGCACATAACCTATGCAGAGCTAAATAGTGAGAGAAGACAAGTATTTGCAAAGCTGAATCAGTAGTGGTGGTCAATGATGTCTGGACTGTTGTAGGTAGGTCATCTTCATATTCAAATGCTCTTTGTAGTTTACATTGTATAACCAAATGTGTGTGTATGGTGTGGGGAATTTGATTAAGTTCCTCTAGAAACTAAATTTGGATTATTATAATTTGTCCCATTTCCCTAGTTAGACTGAAATTTTCTTAAGGGCAGATTTAGTTTTATGTCATGTCCGCAAAAAGAGACTTGCATTTATAAGACATAAAATTTTTTTGTTACGATAAATTTAAAAGTGACAAGACATATGAAGGATCATTTTAGCCTAATATACCTTAAAAATTGTAGATAAAAATAGAGATTATTTCTGCTGGTTAGAGACTGTCATGAGACAGGCTTGAACTATAGCATGTCAGTGTAACGTAAGTGCAAAATAATGAAATATCACTGTGGAACTGTATAATCCTGAGGGAAAGGTGGTTAAAACTCAGTTCTGCAGATTAATAAACCAGTGCCTATTTGTGATATATTATTCTGAATTATACAGAATTATTAAATACCTATAGAAATGTTATGCTACCTTATACGTTATTAAAAAATAAAAAGATTTTTCCTAATATTGATTGGTTGCTTGGTAGGTGCCATTGAATCGTGTCTGACTTATAGCAACCCTCATGGAGTTTTCAATGGCTGATTCTTTCAGGATGGCCTTGGGAGTGGATTGCCACATCCTTCTCCTACTTTTTGAGGTGCTGGGGATTCAACCCCAGGCCTCAGAGATTGCAGAGCAGCACTCTACCAACTGAGCTAAATCCCAGCCCCAATATTGATTAGGTTATCTCCAATATTACATGTATTAATACATATCCCTTTTGTTAATAACTACTATACTGCATGTAAATATGTCTTCATTTAAATATTGATTAGTAATAGATTGCCAGCAGTTATAGA
>VMDO01006502.1:33920-99902 GCA_007922755.1 Pedetes capensis
CCATTGGAAACATTGGAAGGAATTTCTAATTTCTGAAGCATAAGTCCTGGGGTAAGGAGAACTCTACACCAACAAAAGTGCATCATAGGAGACTAAACAGGGGACAATAAATACTGATGAAAACAAAATTAACCAAGAGGATGGCAATATTCTGGAGCTATCGGAATGGATTTCCCTAGCATGGTGGCCTCACCAGAGATGTTACTCTAGCTTAGGATCAGATCTACCTTTTTGGGTACCACTGTTGAGTTTTTACCATCGGGTATATGACTGTTGATGTTTGTCCACAGTGATTTCAAATAACGTTTCTCCTTGGTATTTTATGATCACAGTGCTTACATGAATCTCCTAGATTTCTATGTTGTCGTTAGATAGCATTGAGTCTGTGTCTGACTCATAGTGACCCTGTGTACAGCAGACGAAACACTATTGTCAGTGCGTCTCTGCTATTCAGGGTTTTTCAATAGCTCATTGTTTCTTTGGGAGTGGGTTTCTGGATCCTTCTCCCAAGCCTACAGTACCTGGTGCTCCCAGCTGGTCTCCCACCCAAGAACTAACCAGGTCTGACCCTGCTTCTGAGATCTGATGCGATAGAATGCCACAGTGGTGTGCTGCAGGCTAGGTTTCTATAAGAGGATGTAAAATTGTATGCAGTTTCATGTTGGGGTCATGTGGTCAACTGACCCCCGTCTCATATAACAATCAGCAGTAAACTTTACAAAACTTATTGCTCATGAGAATGGATTTGAACAGTTTTGCTTTATTTTAAAATCCTGAAGCCATTCAAGCTCTGAATATTCCTTTGTGCATCATTATTGATAGAGATAGAATAAGACTATGTGGTTCTTAAAAACAGTTGAGTTTTTAAAAATAGCAACTTTATTTCAGAAGTATGTTGAAACTACAGAAAATGAAGTAAAAGAGATAAGACAGGTAATCACACTGCATTTTGGCTCCCAGAGATGTAGGCACTAGTCTATAAACTCCATGAGAGCAAGATCCATGCCCTCCCTGTACACTACTCTAAACATGGTCAAGAGCACTGTGCTTGGCACATGGCAGCAATGATAAATATTAGTTAAATAAATAAGTATTGACATTTTGGTGTTTGCAGTTGCAGAATTTTTTCATATGGAAATATTCTTTAGAAAATGAGAGTGTATTACATATGCTATGAACATTGGAAAGTTGTTGAATTTTAAATACTAATTTGGATTGGAAGCACATTTCCTTGATATTATAAGATTTTGTAGATTCATAAAGTATGAGAATTAGAAGAGAATTCAAATGACTCAGTACAATGTGCTCATTTTATATACAAGTGAAAGCTAAGAATGATGAAGAGACTTTGCTCAATTTCCTGGCAAACAGCATTCTAAAATCCAGGCCTTTTGACTTCAGGTAGAATTCTTTCTGATATATACTACAGTTAGTTCCTGTCTTATCCGGGAGGAGTGCGTTCCAAGACTCCCTGGGTTTGCCTGAAAATATGGATGGTTCTGAACTTTACATACAAGTATACTGTTTTTCCCTATATATGCATACCTGTAATAAAGTTTAATTTATACAATGTAAAATGAGACAAAGTGAGCGATTAACAACAATAATAAATAGAACAATTATAATAATATACCATAATAAAACTTATGTGAATGTAGGCTCTCTCTCTTGAAACAATCAAGACAAATATTAATATTTTTAGACCTCAGTTGACCACAGGTAACTAAAGGCACAGAAAAGAAAAACCGTGAATACAGGGGAACTACTGAAATATGATTCCTTAACACACACAGTGTTTAAGTCTAAACTTTTTGAGATTGAAAACTCATATTTTTCAAGCATGGTGGTTGCTTATTCTTGTGTGTTTCTTTGAATTCTCACTTTCTGAAAAAACTTGAGAGTGCTTCGCTCTGAAGACATTTGGTGCTGATTAGAATGTCTAGAAAATCTCTACTGTTCATTTCTTCTGTGATTAAATAAGCTGTTTGTTTTAATATCTAACATTCAACTTTAGGCTATATATATATATTTAATATGTATTCATGTTTTTCCACACTTACGATGACTTGATTGATTTGTGTTTTGAATATCCTGGCCATTCTTCTCCTACCAAAAAACTCCAAGGAATATCTATAATTAATGTAAGTCACTATCCTTAACAATAAACATCTCCTTTCCACTAAATGCCAGTTGATAACCAGAAAGATTTGTTTTCTTCCTAGTTTCATTCTTCATGCATTCTGTTTCTTGTTGTATTTGTTTTATTTGACATAACATGGTTTCAATCAGGTTTTTAATGGTCAAGATAGATGTTTAAAGATTCTGAAGGTGAGTAGTTACAAGTATGCCCATCATTTTCTGTCAAAATACTAGTGCCTCATGCTATTTAAATGGTAGTCTCAAAAAAATCATTGAATCAAAATCACGAGCACTGTATAGTTTGAAAATCATTGCACAATATAATTAAATATAATCAGAATCTACCAAACAATATTAATAATGCAGCAGTTCTGCATCTTTTCCAACTTGTTCTTCATCCCAGTTAAAAGTGATTCTCCAAGGTGGGGATTTCTAACCAACTGCTCTGGAAAATGTACCTGGTAAATCTATAAGCCATATTAAGTCTTTTTCCCTTTGATTTTATTCAACTTTTCCAGATTTCCCGAAAAGGAAAACATTAAATTTTAGTAGCCATTCCTCTTCCACCCAGTCCTTTTCACCAAGATTGCAGTTGAGAGAAAATCTTTTGACACTCCTGACAAAAGGAAGAAAATGACAAAGCTAGAAAACAAATCTTCACTTTTGGTTAAAAAGTGAATAGACTGGAGAAAGAGAGCAGAGGGAAGCAGGGGAGAAAGATCCACTGTACAGACACTCTGAGTCACGCAGACGACTTTCAGCTAATCGCATTTCTTATGTTGCTATTTCTACCTTAAAATTCTTTAATTTTATTTATTTATTTTATTTTACTATTTTTATTTAGACATCAAAGTCAAACAAGAGCTGAAACAAGCTATTTCTTCTTATCCTCTCTCAGCCTTCCCATTCCCAGGCTCAGATCATCTGCTCTTCTCCAGCCGGCAACTATTTACAGTGGTGTTTCATGCTTAGCATTCTCTCTAATTGCTATCCATCTGTTTCCAACTTTCCATTAAGCCTCTAAGCCATTTGTCTCATTTAAATATCTTGTTCCTTTTTCCAAACACTTCAAATCAAGTTCTGACCTCAAATATGTACATAGCATATCCAAAGATTTCTGCGTCTGAGGACAGTATCATTCATTACTTTTTAAATAATGTTACTCAGCGTGTCTGACACCATGTTAAATACACAATTGTTATTACTTTGGTAAGATGGTGATAAGAAAAAGTTGAATGGAGTGTTAAGTTCATCTTCTTATAATGTATTCCATAATTAATATTAAGGACAATTGTATTTCAATATTGTTTGGATTCAAGATAACTATCTTACCTCATTTTCTGAGATTTTTAAATTTTAGATATATGATGAAATAAAACCAGTCAGCATTTGGAAGTATCACAGCTGTCCCAGAGTGTTCCCCTGGTAATCTGAAACAATGTTTGAAAAATCTCCTTAGTCCTTAAATTCACCTTGTTGCATATGAAACAAAGGTCTCAATAAAATGTTATGAGCAGATTCCATTCTACATTTACTGTGATGGAAATGATAACTTGTTTACCCAGAGGTGACTTATTGGACATAAAACACTTCTTTCAAATGACAATGACCACACACACATGCACACACCACTCTTGTTTCCAAATATTTGTTTTATATTGGTTGCTGCTTCTTTAGTGTGAAATCAAATGTTAGAGCCTTCAGTGTATCTCCTGAATGTTGTTTCTCCACTTTAGTAAGCATCTGTCTCCAGTAATCCTGGTTCTGTTTAACTGGTGAAAAGCCATTGTTGTTGTTGTTAGGTGCTATCGAGTCGGTATCCGACTCATAGCGACCCTCATAGGGTTTTCAATGGCAGACAGTTTTGGGATTGCCTTGGGAGTGGATTGCCAGGCCCTTCTCCCATTTTTTGCAGTGCTGGGAATTGAACTCGGGACCTCAGAGACTGCAGCGCAGTGCTCTACCAACTGAGCTAAATCCCGTGAAAAGCCATAGGAAAGAAAAATGAATGTTTTCATCATACCACTTATTTGCTCCTGAAAGTTTACTTTTAAAGTTCCTTCCTTTATTTCACCACCGATGGACCTAACTTTTGTATTATTCTAGGCATTCCTTCTATTTCCTCTTTATTATTGTCCCTTATGTACAGGTTTTGCATTCTTCCCTTTGTACTTTTGCTCATGGAGCTTCGTTTTTATTAGTATTTTAATTGTACATATTTGTGGGGCTGTTGTTATTGTTAAGGTTCCCTCAAATTGGGTCTGACTCATAATGAACTTATGTACAACAGAACAAAACACTCTCCAACACTGTGCCATACACAAGATATTTTTTATGTTTAAGCCCATTGTTGAAGACAATGTGTCCAGCCATCTAGTTGAGGGTATTTTTTCTTTTTATTGACCTGCCACTCTCCAAAACATTATGTCCTTCTCCAGGGATTGCTCCTTCCTGACAATATGTCCAACATTCCTAAGACGTAGTCTAGCCATCCTTGCTTTCAAGGAGCACTCTGGTTGCACTTCTTCTGGGACAGATCTGTTGGTTCTTTTGGCAGTCCATGGTACATTCAATATTCACGTCCAGCACCATAATTCAAAAGCATCAATTCTCCTATCTCCCTTATACCCTTGTCCAGCTTTCACAAGCATATGATAAAACTGAAAATTCCATGGCATGAGTTAGGTGCACCTTCATCTTGAATATGACATCTTTACTTTGCAATACTTTAAACATGTTTTTTAAGAGTGATAATTTCATTCATATGTACAGCACACGAAGCTCCTTTCTAATGTAGTATCTGTTGGCCACTTTTCCAATAGTCCAATAATTCAAGACTAAATTCAAATTTAGTCCAGGCAATGATTCACCTTGTCTCTATCAAGTTGTTCTATTCCCTGGATATGTTTTTGTCTTTGCTATTCACAGAAGCAGGTATAGGTTTCTACTTAGCTTTTTCAATTTTCACATTTCTACCCTCTCATCCTATTGCATCCATGCATGCTTGTTCTCTAGCTGTCACTTCAATCAAGCATATAATCTACAAAGAAAAGGAAAATTCTCTTGCTTATTACCTTGTGCTCTTTTATATTATTGTATACAGAAAGTGTTCAGTAATGTTTTGGAATTTATCTACAGATACTTCTTTTATGAGAAGAGCCTGCTTACCATGAATTTGAATTTATATATGCCCTAGAATTTAATCATGATGATGTCTTCAGGATCCACTTATGGGATTGTCTTATAAATGAGAATATTACAGATGAGGATTTTCTATGTTATTAAGCAAATACACTGGGGTAGTGTCCAAGATTGTTCTTCTCCATAACAAGATTAATCCTAAAATCAATAGTATTATGGCCAGATTACAGACCCCACTCATTCCCTACCCCCTCACACAATATTTAAATTTGCTAAACAGATGTCATCTGCAGCGGTACCACTGTGGCATCTGATCCTGTCAGATCTCAGAAGCTAAGCGAGGTCAGGCCTGGTTAGTACTTGGATGAGAAACCACCTGGGAACACCACATTCTGTAGGCTTGGGAGAAGGACCTGGCAACCCACTCCCCAAAACAATCAGCCATTGAAAACCCTATGAATAGCAGAAAAGCACTAACAATAGTGTTTTGCCTGTTGTACATCGGGCTGGTATGAGTAGGACACCGATTCAATGGCACCTAACAACAACAAGAAGCAGATGTCTATTCCCATGTAGTTGAAGATTTGGAAGAAGGGATCCTTGCCAGAGATTTTGTATCTCAAATAGTCTGCCTCTATGATTTCATACCCCAGGAAAGTAATATTTCAGCTGGTTTCTTCTTTCTGGCCCTTCATTCCCCGTAGTCTCACAGCCTTCTGTGCTTTGTTCCCTTTTTCTTGAGCCCTTTCCTCTCCTGGTTCTCTGTGAGTCCCTGTTATTTGGGAGCTACCTTTCTGCATCTATTTTTATTCCCTCTTTCAGGTATTTTTGAAATTGGTAGTATTTGTTTCTACACATTAAAATGTATTTTTACCTCTTTGTCTCGAGTTGATCCTGAAAGTATTTCTTTGTGCATTATGTAAATTTCTTTTCTCTATCCCCAAATATGCATTTTTATCTCCATCCTCTGCAAAGGATTGGTACAAACATCTACACAGAGTAAAAGGCCAATTAGTTGCTGGCTTCTGCATAGAAAGCTGACAGGAAGCCATCTCTCATCTTCTCTTTGTCTTGCTTTACATACCTCCTATTGAACCTTCTTTTATCTCTCATTTTCTGTTTCAATCTTCAGCTTCCTCCTTTTCTCTTTTGCCCAAAAATTTACTCCTTACATTTTGAGTTAAGTCCATTATATGCCTCAGTGATTTTTCCTGGATACTATTGATGTCAGATTTAATTGGTTTGACATGAATTAATCTTGGGATTTACCTGTAGCTTTCTTTATAATTCTTTGTTTGGCTAGTGCTCAAGTCTTCATTTTCCTGGCAGTCAGTTTCTGAAAGGATATATCTGATTATCAATGTAATGCACAAAGACTTCTTAAAGTCTATTTACAATATTAGGCAAGTGGGTTATGCAAACTGATTTAAGACCATTTTCCAGTAAGTTCTCAGCTTCTGATAATACAACTTTGGTGCTGAGGGGAATGAGTTCAAAGTGCTCATTATTGACTGTTTATGTACAAATATTTTAGTATGTGTTTATGAACATCTATTTCTGCTTTTTAAATAATTTGGCCTTTTATCCTGAAAGTCCAATTAAAAGAAATATGAGACTTTTCCATTTATTTGTGAAAAATCTATCTCTTTCAGCAGTATTATAAACTTTAGTTTTATTCTTTGACTTTTATTCTTTGTACTAAATTTGACACGAAACATCCCATACCAATATTCTAGCAGTAAATGATTGTTTCTTTTTCACTTTACAATACTTCCATTTTCTTTTCCTTTCAAAATCTTACTTCTTATCAGTAGAGTTTCTCTTTCTTTTTTCATCTGGATTCTTTTCCAGGTCTATGATCACAGTCTGTACCACATACTAAAAGAATAGTGACATTATGCAAGATAGAAGGCTCGAAAATTCTTCTGCCCTTATCCTAATTTATTTGAAAATAAATGACAGTTTGATTATTGACCATATTGTCATTCTTTTCCCTAGTTAATTTAAAAATTGTCTATGAATTAAGATGCAGTCACTTTGCCATTATCTATTTGGCTAGTGTGATGGTTAATCTTAGTTTTCAACTTGTTTGGATGGAAAGATGCTTAGAAAATTGATAAAGCACACTTTTGGATGTGTCTGTGAGGGCACTTCCAGAGGCTATTGGCATGTGGATGAGTGAATTGATTGGGGAAGACCTTCCCTGAATGTAGACTCAACCATCTAATAAGGCCTGGGTCTGGATGGAAGAAAAAGTAGAAGGAGGTAGCTTGCATGTACGTGACTCTTCTTGAGTAGGTGAGTCTGTCTGTCTGTCTGTCTGTCTGTCTTTCTTGCTTGCTTGCTTGCTTTCTTTTTTTCTACTGCTGCCATCATTTGTGGGCATCAGACTCCAGATCCCTTAGCTTTTGTAGGTGGACTTGCACCAGTGCCTCTCCAGGGAGCTTCCGAGGCCTTTAGCCTGGACTTGGGCTGCGTGATTGGTACCTCTTATTCTGAGGCTTCAAGCTTGTTGAACTAAGCAGCTACTATTTTCTCCAGCTCTCCAGCCTGCAGACAGCCATTCTGGGACTCTTCCACCTCTGATAAAGGAAGGCAATCTAATAAAGTCCTTCTTAAAATTACATATTCATATATTCATTCTATTAATTCTGTCTCTGGAGAACCCTAATACAGTGATATTTCTTTCCCATTGGGGAATTAGGATCCTGTTCTGCATGGTTTTGGCTCCTGGAAAATTAGTTTTCCTGACCTTTGATGCTATGATATCAGCTAGTTTAAAGAGATGTTATATGGAAAGGCCTAGGACACATCTCTAGTGTAGAGGTGTGGTCAGTGATGCTATATACCATATCAGAGGCTCTGCTTTATGACCATCATGGGAGAGATGTCTCACAGACCTTAACAAGTGGAATAGCCATATCCCTTGAGAATGTGGACATTGTGTGTTATAGACCCATCATATTTTTCCTTAGAACTAAATTTGTATCCATTCTCCAGCAAGTGCACTGAGCCATGTGCATGCTAACCTTACTTTAGACTTTATCTTTCCTACACCAATTTTTTTCCCTTTACCTCAATTTACTTGATCAATTTTTTAATGTTATGGTATTCTCACTTATAAGACACTGTGATTCTTCTCAGGAGAAAGAAGGAGCAGTAATAAATAAACTAGCCAATAAAATTATTTTGCCTATTACTTCCACTTATAAAGACAATCCTATAGGAATACTTTAAAGCTGATACCTTAATTGAAGGAAAACAAACAACAATAACAACAAACAAAATAAACAAAACTCTGCAAACCCCAAAACTGTAGCATAGAAATGATGAATGAATATTGAGGAATCACCAAGATAATTAATGTAATTTAAATCTTCTTAATTTTAGCAGCAATTTTCTTAAGTGTAGAATTAGTTTGTCTGAAGCAGAAATATGCAATTGGTTGTACATTTTAATATGTAAAAGATGATAAGCTTTTATACTTGTATTTTAAATATTTCTGTTAATTATAAGGTCATAATTTTATAGACAGTACTAAAATTGTACCAACAAAATATCATTTGCGGGGCTGGATATGTAGACCAGTGTTAGAGCACTTGCCTAGCATGTGCAAGGCTCTGGGTTCAATCTTCAGCACTACAAAAAAGCAAAACAAAACAATGCTTGCCCCCAAAAATAAAGACTCACTTCATATTAAAAAAATATATATTTTTGTGATCTTTCAATATTTAAGTCATAGCTAGTTCTTAAATTACTATTATTCAATTGTTCTTATAACTCATTCATTTAGGATTATTTGAAATTTATTGTTTAGGAATGTTGTACAATTTTATATTTATGAATTTTTGCCAAATTTATATAACTCATTCTCCCACTGTTAAATATCATGCACATACTCTCTAACTAATATCGCGTGCTATAGACATTTTGCAATTCTTCCAGATATTGTTGTACCCTTCTACCTTGCTTCAGGGTGTGGAATATTTATAGCTATATATGCACAGTTGCCTGTAATCATACCACTGTAGTGTCCCATTATGTCAGATCTCTGAATCTAAGCAGGGTTGGGCCTTGTTTGTACTTGGATGGGAGATCGCCTGGGAATACAAGGTGCTGTAGGCTTGGGAGAAGGACCTAGAAGCCCACTCACAAGAAAATAATCAGCCATTGAAAACCTTATGAATAGCAGAGAAACACTAACAATAGTGCTGGGCATGGCACAGTGTCGGGAATGCTTTCATCTCTTGTACAGAGTGTTGCTATCAGTCAGACTCCACTCCAGGTCACCTAAAAACAATATGTACAGTTAAGAATCTTTTGCTCTTAAATCTAAGCTTGAAATATTATCAAACCACAGCGAAAGCACCTTTTCGTAGAAATGCTAGACACAGAAATAATGTATATCTGATAGATTTCTAAAAGGAAAAGTGTAAACAGCATACAATATTTCTACGCCCATGGCTTTACATGCCAAGAGAACTGGCCAACTCAATGAGTTGTCTTTAATTGGATTCATCAAGGTAAGCAAATGTGGTCAAGTCACTTGATATTTGGAAACAATCATCCTTTAATTAACTAATGATTATGACCATATAGTGGTTTTGATAATGAGAAGATTGCTTTACTTACACAGACTATGATTTTTAAAAATGTTTCATAGACCTGTAAGTGGGAAGCTATTAAGAATTGTATTTTGGGGCTAAGGATATATAGCTCAGATGGTAGAGCACTTGCCTAGCATGTGTGAGGCCCTGAGTTCAATTCCTAGCACCACAAAAAAAAAAAAAAAAGGAGTTTTAAGATGGTGGTGATTATGACAATAACAAAATGTTGAGCACTTTGAGCTTAAAGTGCTTTCTAATGTTATTTAATTCATTTCTCAGAATATTATTATTTCAAACTTACATATGAAGAAACTGGCAAAGACCTCATTTAAGGGCAAATAAAGAGTAAGTAGAGTCTCAGGTAGATGTCAGGATTCTGTTCATATATATGTGTGTGTATACACACACACACACACACACACACACACACACACACACACATATATATGGAGAGAGAGGGAGAGAGAGAGCGAGAGGGAGAGGGAGAAGGAGAGAGAACCCAGGGCCTCACACATACTTTGCCAATGTTCTACCACTGAGCTACGCCCTCAGCTTATTTTTTATTTTTATTTTAAGTCAGAGTCCTGCTAAGTTATGCAAACTTCTCACTCATATCTTAACTGTAATAGTTAGCATAGCTCAGGAGTATCACTAACTATTGTTAAATAAAGTTTTGTGTGTAATGGGAACTATAAGTGTTAATGTGGAATTTTAACGGTTTTTCATAATTATAGCAATTAATGTACTTAATAATTTTAAGTTTTAAATTTGTATCAAGTTCTCTTTAGAGAACACATTTATTATTCC
Organism: Pedetes capensis; assembly: GCA_007922755.1. Lineage (NCBI taxonomy): Eukaryota > Metazoa > Chordata > Mammalia > Rodentia > Pedetidae > Pedetes > Pedetes capensis. The sequence goes on from VMDO01006502.1 coordinate 44,615, forward strand.
AATAGCCTGAAAAATATGAGGATCCCTGCTGCTGTGTACCTTGGTTCACTCAGTGCAGAATTACTCCTAGAAGTAGTTCATTACAAATTAATGGCTAAAATTTAAAGCATTTTATCTTGCCTTTTATTAATAGCTAGTTAAAAGTAAAAAGTTCATTTGAGAGAATCCATGATATCCAAAGGATAACGTATTGATGTCTTTTTAAGACAACAAATTGAAAATCATCTATTTTATTTCCAAACTGTTTGGGTAGTGAATATTGCTATATTAGTTAAAATTTAGAAGGTTCTAGGGGGTTTAGTAACTGGCCTCAACATAACCTCACTATTGTTGTTGTTGTTGTTAGGTGCCATCGAGTCGGTATCTGACTCATAGTGACCCGCATAGGGTTTTCAATGGCTGACTGTTTCAGGATTGCCTTGGGAGTGGATTGCCAGGTCCTTCTCCCAATTTTGCGGTGCTGGGAATTGAACTCTGGACCTCAGAGACTGCAGTGCAGCATTCTACCCACTGAGCTAAATCCCAGCCCCAACCTCACTATTAGAATAAGGTAAACCTTTTGGTTTTCCAGTCCAATAAAAAGACTGAATAAGAGTGTCAAATTTCAGATGCTGAACTATTACATTCCTTAGTGAAATGGATGGAAGTGCTCAATTCAGAGCACCTTTACAATAATTATTTATTGTAATAATACAATAATTATAATATAATATAATTATATAATATAATAATAATATAATTATATAATGTATAATATAATATAATATATTATATGTTATATAATATATTATTGTTGTTGTTGTTAGGTGCCGTCGAGTCGGTATCCAACTCATAGCGACCCTCATAGGGTTTTCAATGGCTGACTGTTTCGGGATTGCCTTGGGAGTGGGTTGCCAGGTCCTTCTCCCATTTTTGCGGTGCTGGGAATTGAACTCTCAACCTCAGAGACTGCAGCGCAGCGCTCTACCCACTGAGCTAAATCCCAGCCCCGCTATATAATATATATAATATAATAAAATAATAATATAATATATAATATAATAATATAATAATAATAATAATATAATAATTACAATAATAATTACAATAATTATAATCATCCTAGGCCAAAGCAGTCAGAACTGATGGAGGTAAGGCTGAACACTGAACATTTTTGAAGCTTCCCACTTAATGTGAATCTGTGGGGTTGAATACCATTAAATCTACTTGGGACTCATATTGGAAAGAACTAATTGTTTTCTCTGCCACAAAAATCTCTGTGTGGCATTTTTCTTCAACTGGCAGCCAAACATCTTTGCATTTCATTTTGCTTTCCTCTGACTGGCAGACATACAAACCTCTTGTTGCTCCCCAGGAATTCCCATAAAGTGAATTTTTAAACACACACTCACACAATTTTTATTTTAAATGAATTATAGACTCACAGGAGGTTGCAAAGAGGACCCACGTACTATTGTTGTCTCAGCCTCCTCCAATGGTACCTCTTATATAATCATAATATCAAAGGCAGGAATTAGACAATGAATGTGTGATTTTATACTATTTTATCACATGTATAAGCTCATGGAACCATCAGCACAATCAAGACACAGAACCATTCATTCACTGCAAAGAACTCCTTTAAACTACCTGTCTGTAGTTACACCCAACTTCCTTCCCCACACCAGCCCAAATTCCTGGCAACCATGCATTTATTTTCCAGCTCTATAATTTTATCATTTCAGGAATGTTATGTGAGTGGACACATAGTGTATGCGTCTTTTTTTGACTTATAATGTCCTTGAGATCCACCTAAGGTGTTGTATGTATCAATAGGTCATTCCTTTTTGTGGCTAAATAATGTTTCAGCTTTTGGCTATGACAAATAAAGCTGGTAATAAAGTTTTATTTCTCTGGGAAAAATGCCCAGGAAGGTAATTGCTAGGTTGTATAGTGTTTGTTTAATTATCTTAAGAAACACCCTGTTTTCCAGAGTGACTGTATATTCCCATCAATAATACATAAGAGATCAAATTTCACTTTATCCTTGCTAACATTTAACATGGTCACTTTATTTTGTTTAATACATTTCAGCAGGCTAAGGCATACATAGTGATATCTCATTATGGTCTTAATTTGTATTCCTCTGATAATACATATGTTTTCACTTGCTTACTTACCATCTGCTGGGATTTAGCTCAGTGGGTAGAGTGCTGCGCTGCAGTCTCTGAGGTCCCAAGTTCAACTCCCAGCACTGCAAAAATGGGAGAAGGACCTGGCAATCCACTTCCAAGGCAATCCTGAAACAGTCAGCCATTGAAAACCCTATGAAGGTCGCTATGAGTCCGACTCGACGGCACCTAACAACAACAACTTGCCATCTATATATCCTTTTCAGGGAAAAGTCTGTTCATGTTTTTTTTCCTCCATTCTCTAATTGGATTAATTGCTTTTACTATTCAGTTTTAAGAGATCTAGACAAGTACTTTGCCTGTGTGCAAATATTCCTTCCCACTCTGCATCATGTCTTTTCATTTTCTTATCTTTCACAGGGGAATATTCTTTTAAAATTTCAGTAAGGTGCAGTTTATTGCTTATTTTACTTTTGTGGATTGTGTTGTTAGTATCATGTGTATACATTCTTCATCAAATTCTAAATCCTGAAAATTTTCTCCTATGCTATCTTCTAAAAATTTTATAGTTTTACATTTGAATTTAACTGTATGATTTATTTTGAGTTATTTTTTATAAAAGGTTTGAGTTATAAGTCAAGGTGTATTTATTTTTGACTACTGGTATCCAATTGCTCCAGCCCCATTTGTTGAAATCTTTCCTCCATTGAATTATTTTTGCACTTTGGTCAAAACTCAGTTCTTCATTCAGCCTCTGTTGGTGCCTTCCAGGCTGGGAGCAGAGGGGCCTCTTCTTACTGCCTCCCATATGGTCTCCTTTGGCACTGTTGAGATTGGCCTTGTTACAACTAAGCAGCACTTAAAATCCTGATTCTCTATGATGCTTCCTCTGATATCACCCTCTGGGGAGCAGGAGTGCCTTGTTACCTCATTGTGGGGGTGATAGTTCAAATCCCTACATCCTCTCCATGTTCTCCCCTGACATCATGAAGGGTGGTCCTCTTTGCTACCTGGTAGGGATGAAAGTTTCAGCTTTCTACCCTACATGTTTGGACCCCTCACTGAAGTGGGGAAGGACTTGTGGCATTCCTTACAGCCTAGTAAGGGTCCCAAGACTGGGCCCTCCTCCATCTCCACCTGTAGGGGCAAGGGTGCAGGGGTTTATGTGGTGTTTGGCTGGAGCAGAGTGGTTGTTGTCTGAATTTTCTGTCTTGCTACTAGGCCACCTCTTTCCTGGCCTAGTAGCAAGAGGGAGCAGTCTTTTCCTGGGTGTATTTTTTCCCCCTTTGGTTTCTCTTTCCATTAACATTTTCAGATAGCTGGCTTCTTCAGTACCCAGTCTGAGATATATGAGGGAAGCAGAAAAGCTTTAGAACTCACTATCATGTAATTCCTTGAGATCTGAGTTCCCTAGCTTGTTCATGTTCTTCTTTCCAACTTGGAGTCCTCTTACATTTGTATTATGTATAATGTCCAGGATTTTAGTTGTACCTAGCAGGAGGAATAAAGTATATCTACTCCATTCTCTTAAAAGCAGAGGACAAAGTGAATTTTGAATAGGACACCTCATTATAATACATAAGACTTGGGACCAAGTCTGATGTAAATTTGCCTGTGGTTTTTGAAAGGTATGGTGATACACAGAAAATAAGTTTTATTTACACATGTAGTAATAATCGTAGTAGTAGTAGTAGTTAATAGTTTTTGGCAGGTTTCATAATGTGTGGTATTTAGAACTCACAACAATAGTGTGACATAAATACTTTTTTATTGATGAATAAACTAATATTAGAGATGTTAGGAAACTGGCTTATGTTACTTTGGTTTTCTTAATGCCAGAATTTGTACTTTTTAACATAATGTAATATCATTTTAGCTATCCCTATAGAGTTTTTTAGAATAATACAGTGAAAAATTGTATTAGGAGCCAAGAGATACTGTTATATTCATATAAATTTAGATGACATTCATTCTCACAATTTTTCAACTATAAATTGAAGGATGAATCTTGATTTGTAAAATCTTTCCTTGACTAATAACTTTATAAATATCTACAGTTCTTGAGGAAAACAGCATTTGGGATTTCAAGACAGGAGGAGAATTCTTAGTAGTCTGTGGAGCTCAATCTGCAATAGTGTAGGAAACAGTAGCAAAGTTAAGTGGGAATGAACTGGGTACACTGCTTTAGAACACTTTTATATCTTTAATATTTATCACCAGATGTACATTTAAGAACACCTGTTTCTAGACACAGGGGTTATGTGAATCATGGAGTAGATCCCATGAGCCTTGAGAAATAAGGCTGAAAAGACAAGGTGTGAAAACCATCATCACTGGTTTTTAATGTGGAATATACAGGTGGATGCACACGGGGGAAATCTACTGCTCCAGGTATTTAGCAGAATTGTTATGTATTTCAGTGCTTTGTTAAATGGTAAACATAAACACTAATACCTGGTTTAAGCTCACCTATGTAAATTTCTTGTGAATTTTCTATTATCTTATGCCAATGATTTTTATTTCCTTTGCTTTGCATTTTGCCCTGTTTGAATTATTTTATGTTCCAAACTTGATCAAAATTTTTAAAAGAAAGAACATATTGCCATGTGAAGAGATAAAGGATCTGAGCATCTGCTGAGTACTCCTGTTCTCACTCAGTAACATCATATGTATAAGAAAAATAATTCAGCATAACTTCTATGCCTTTTCCCTGTAGTTCTCCTCAGCTGTTATCTTTCTTTTAGAAGTATATTATATAAACAAACAGTGATTTTTAAACAGGTGCTTACTACAATATTAAAATCCTTTGTCAAATGTCTAGTATTTGCCTGGATGGGTGGTAAGTGCTGGAGGAGTTACTAACATAGTAGAATGAATGGAGTTCTCCAGGGACGTAGCCACATCTTCACTAATAGGCAAGATGTATACATTACATGTGTGAGTATAATAGTTTTTTTCTAAAGTTTTTTATGGTATCATATATTATATAATTGTTTCATAACTATTTTCATGAGAATATTAATTCTATTGTTGTTGCTGTTAGGTGCCTTGGAGGCGGTATCCGACTCATTGCGACCCTGGGTACAACAGGCCAAACACTATTATCGTGCTTCTCTGCTGTTCATAGGGTTTTCAATGGTGGATTGATTTTTGGGAGTGGGTTGCTGTGTCCTCCTCCCAAGCCTACAGCACCTAGTGTTTCCAGGCAGTCTCCCATCCAAGTACTAACAAGGCTCAACCCTGCTTAGCTTCCGAGATCTGACAGGATTGGATGCCACAGGGCTACGGCTGCAGGCATTAATTATATTAGATAAACTAACTTGTTAAACAAATTTAACAAGTTTCTTTGCTGCAAGAATCCTCAAAGCCTTTAACACATCCCTCAACATTATTAACCTTTTTTTTTTCTTCTCCGATACTGAAGGTTGAACCCAGGGCCTTGTGCTTGCATGCTCTGCAAGTGCTGGACCACTGACTTACACCCCTCAGCCCATTTGTTTACTTTTTGAGACAGGGTCTCGCTAAATTACGCAGACTACTTCTGGTCTCGAACTTGTGATCCTCTTGCCTCCGCCTCCCCAGCTGCTGGGATTATAGGCGTGCATCACCGTGCCAGACTAACATTATTAATCTTCAAGAAGAGAACTTAATATGCAGAAATTACCACACATGTTTATCCTCTGAACTTTTTTCTTTCATAGTATACACTGGTGAGCTAATAGTCTATGAACTGGATTTTAGTACTATAAACAAATGTAATTCAATGCCCATAGTCACAGTGCACATAAATGTAAAAGTGGGTTAGGCACAAAGATCCACAAGGAAAATGAGGTTAGCCAGGACTTGATAGAACTTCAAGTTGTTCCAGCTTTATATACCCTCCATTTACATACATACTTTATACATGAAAATGGAAAAGTTGGTGGTTATATGGCACTTCATTCTTTTCCCTTGTATTCTTCCTTTCTCTACTAACTGGTGCTAGTGCTGATATTCAGAGGATTCTGGTTCAACTCTAAGAAAGAAATTGTCAAAGGAATTTATCAAAAAAGCAAGAAAGTAATTTGTACAAAAATATTTATAACAGCACTATTTTAAGCAGTGAAAAAATAGAAAACAACTTAAGGCCACAGATTTGGAGACAGTAAAGAAATTCACTGTGTAACATGGCAATGGGATTGCAAAGGTAAACACTGTATGCAGACAAAGTCTTTACAAGAATTATGTATTAAATAATGTCAATTGAAAAATCTGATAAAATCATAATTATATCTATAATTCATATCTAAATTGAGGGAGCTCAAAAAGGTATGCTGCAAATTGAGTTGGATATTTATTCAAGAAAGTTGTTGTTCTAAAAAATTGTAAGAATAAAAGTGTCAGTGGGTTTACCTCCTTGTGTCAGATTGGGTTTTCTGAAAGTGGATGCTTAGATGAGAGTTTTGGAGGAAAAATGTGAAAGAAAGATGGAAGAAGTCGGCCCACACAGGAGAAGCTGCATTTAATGCATTCTAGCAAATCTTCAACAGAATATTGCACTTCAGAAGTTCTTTCTTTCTTTCTTGTCTTTTCTTTCTTTCTTTCTTTTTTCTTTCTTTCTTTCTTTCCTTTTCATTTCTTTTCTTTCTTCTTTCATTCTTCTCTTTCTCTCTTTCTTTCTATTTTTCTTTCTTTCTCTTCTTTCCTTTCTTTGCCTTAGTACAAAATGCTGGTGACTTTAAAACCCTGTCTTGCTCATCACCAGCTATGCACTGACTTGAGAAGGGTTGGATCTCAAGAGAGGTGGTCCCTTATAGCTGATGTAGGACCCAATGTTGCAGATAGCTGGGCTGACTACACCCCTCAAGCTGGGCAGCAAGCTCTTCCTTGAAGGGGCCTGGCAGAGTCTACCACAAATCTACCATACCAAATTCTGTAGCGCTGCATTCAAATTTTCTTCAAGAAAGGTCATGTCCAAACTATTTTGTCCTCACTTTTGGGGGAACTTTCCCCAGTGGCACCCTACATAATTATTCTCTTTGCAGCAATTTTGGTTCAAGTTCTTCTGTGCTGCTGGAAACCAAATTGCCTCTAGATTAGAACAAGCACCAAATACCAGGCAAACGCGTGAAGATGAGTCTAACATTGACAGCTAGGGAGTGTTCCATACTGTTGAAACGATAACCCACACAGCCTTTTACACACAGCAGAATAACTGATTAGTTTGAAGGGACAGATGATCCTCACTCATTTTTGCATTGATTCTCTAAGTAACATCCCTCATTCACAGAACCCAGAGAATTTTCTTAATTTTAATTCTTGATTACAAAGTTAATGTAAAAATCCACAATGAGAAAGATATGAAAATTTTAAATAAAGGCAGACTAGGACAGAAACAATGGTATGCTGAGCCTTACTCACAGCAGAGGTAAAAAGAAAAACATCAGTGATATTAATTCTATTTTTTTCAAGTTCCCCTATAAACTTGCTACCTCTCCCATATGAGATTCTCCATGGCTCTTTTATACCCATCTTTGTTTTCCCCCTTCTCTCATTTTCTTGTTTCCTCTATTAACAACACAGGGGTCTTTTATTTTTTTCTTTCTTTGCTCCCCAAACTTCTTTATGTTGCAGAGCAAGATCATTATAGTAATCTAGCTAATTTAATTCTGTTATCTATACCAATAACTTCCCTACCACCACTAAGAATCACTATAACGAAGTGAGTTTGTTCAACCAAAATTCTTTCTTTCACAGGCAGAAGAGGAGAGACAGTGAACCTTTGACTTCACATTTTGATCTGTTCTATCACCTTATTTAGGCCTGCTGCTGTAGCAGTGTGGCGTTAGATCCCATCAGATCTCAGAAGCTAAGCTGGATTGGGGCCTGGTTAGTACTTGGATGGGAGACTGCTTGGGAACATCAGGTGCTGTAGGCTTGGAAGAAGGACCCGGCAACCCACTCCCAAAAGTCAATCAGCCATTGAAAACCCTATGAATAGCAGAGAAGCACTGACAATAGTGTTTTGCATGTTATACGCAGGGTCTCTATGAATCAGACACCGATTGGACAGCACCTAACAACAAGGGTTGGGATTTAGCTCAGTGGGTAGAGCGCTGCGCTGCAGTCTCTGAGGTTGAGAGTTCAATTCCCAGCACCACAAAAATGGGAGAAGGGCCTGGCAATCCACTCCCAAGGCAATCCCGAAACAGTCAGCCATTGAAAACCCCATGAGGGTCCCTATGAGTCTGATACCAACTCGACGGCACCTAACAACAACAACAACAGCATCACCTCATTTACTTCTAAATATTATGGTCTCAATAGCCTGAACTGAAGATCTCTACTGCAGAAACCTGGTGCCCCATGCTGGGTGGAGGAAGAAAGTGAATGGCAGCCATCCACTGTTGCAGATCTGTGAGGGATGCCACAGCCACTGTGGGGAAGGCTTCCAAGATCCCTTCACCCAGCTTTGCTTACCAAGGCATGAGAAACAGAACATTGGAGAGGAAAATGTTCTTCCTTTCTCTTCCATCCTTGTAGTCTCCTTCCAGAGTCCCCTGTTGGCATAATCTAACACCGGGCCAGGTGGCAAAGGGGAAATGTGGCTGCAGAGCCTAGTTCTAGAGTATCACATGGCAGGGCAAAAATAATGTGTGGAGATGAGTCATAAAAAACAATAACTAGCATGAGACTGTTTATTGTTGTCATTTAAAAAGTTGTGTCACTAAGTGGTATTAACTCATTTCTAGCACTTCAAATTTGACTCAGAATCAAATCTGATCCTAGCTTGAATGTTATTACCAAAGTACAAATCAAGTTTCCCAAATTTGTAGTAAGCTTTCAGTAGCATAAATAATTGAGAAGAGGAGGGGTTCTTGATTAGATTAGAATATAAATCTGGGGAAATCTTCTGAGGTCCTCTTGTGTAGGCTTCCAGTGTTTGTAGAAATGCTGACCATAGTTCACTAAGTTGTCCTTGTATACTTTTAACAATCAGAGATTAGTTTGTAGTGATGAGCCACTTTCTTATCTAGGAAGTTCTAATTTTCAGAATGTTTCTTCTTACCTTGTTTCAAGATTTTCTTTTGCTTTAAAAACAGAACAAAACAAACAAAACCCCCAGATTTTGGCTGTTGTAGGTCTTTATTTTGTCCTGTGGAATATACTAAAAATTTCTGTGATAACTGTTATCTTGGTCTTTGTGATAACTGTTAGCAAGTGTTTGAAGGCTCCCTTTTATCTAGATCCTGTTAACTATTTCTGGTCCAGCAAAGTTTTTGTACCTCCAGGCCAAGTGAGGTCAGGCTACTCACTTTCCTTTTAAACATCTCTTAAAATTTGGTGTTCATAAAGGAACTTCGTTAGATATGACCACATGGAGGCAAAGGGTATCTGTGTATTACTTTTAAGAGCTGGATATTTTATTTCCATGAATACTGCCTTAAAATTTGACTGACTTTTTATACAATTGCATTACATTTTTGCTTTAGTTAACCCCTTCATTTGTGAAGAAAAACTGAGCGTTTTTAAAAAAATGTACATTGAATTGCTTTTATCTAGGAAAAAAAACAGATTTTGTACCAATAATAATATTAAGTACTAAAATATTCCTCACTTCCCCTCAGACAACACTACAAACTGGGATAACAAGAATAGTTGGTGTGGAAGTTTTCTTTGACTCTTCCGAGCCTGTATGTCTTTAACATTGATCTTAGAACCAGGGAATGCAGAATTTACCTCTGACTAGGAAGCCAAATGGAAAAGTTGGATATTAAGCTGAACTACTTTTTAATTATTCCTTAGGGAGGGTTCATGACATATTTATTCCCTCTGTATTACCTAATATAATGTGAGACATATCATGAGAGAATTAATCCTTCACTAAGCAGTATTGTACAATAAGTCTTGTGTCGTTCCTCCTGCCTGCTCTGGAATCCAGAATCTTGGTTGTAGTTGGTATCTATGGAACCATGGAACCTATCTCTAATGACATATGAGATGGTTCTTTAACTCAATGTTTTTGGAGGCAAGAAAATGATCCTCTTGAAAATAACTCACACAGAGCCGGGCGTGGTGGTGCACGCCTATAATCCCAGCAGCTCGGGAGGAGGATCATAAATTCGAGACCAGAGGCAATCTGCGTAACTTAGTGAGACCGTGTCTCAAAAAGTAAAAAAAAAACAATGGGCTGAAGGTGCAGCTCAGTGGTCCATCACTTGCAGAGCATGCAAGAGCTAGGCCCTGGGTTCAACCCCCAGTACCAAAAAGAAAGAAAAGAACACACAATGTATATTTTATTATATGCATGATTATTATGTAAATGAATGAAATATTCATTTTACTAAAAAAATCCTTAAATGTAAGTGTGCACAACAATATATGGGCTAGATTTTCTTTCCCCAGGATGTTTCCTCCTATGTCTGCTTGATTAATTCCTGTATGTCCTTGTAACCTATGCTCACATTTCACCTTTTCAGTGGACCTGGCTTGAGCAAGTATTTAAGATAGAAATTTGTCTCCCTCCCTCTGTCAGCCTCATTTTCCCCTTCCAGAGCACTTAGCATTTTCCAACATACTATTTCAGTTACTTATTTATTATGTTTAATGCTTAATGCTAAGATTTTCTCCCTTTATCCTCTCATCCCTCTTCCCGGGTAAGTTTCTTGAGGGCAGGTAATTTGTGTTTTGTTGTTTTCTTGTTACCCTGATGTAACATATTAAATACTGAAGGTGACAGAAAAATGTATACATATTTTGGGATGAAAACTTTCCATTTTGTTGTTGTAAGAATGTGTCATATACTTGTTCTGCTACCTGCTGCCTTATGTGCACATGAGCACCATACTATACATTGCTGCCATACTTGAATTCAACTTTGAGGGTAACACATGGATCCCATCTCTTAAATTTTTTATAATTTTTTGGTACCCCCACTATTTGTTGAATTAACAATATCAACTTTCAGTTCCTTACCATAACTAGTGATCTTTATTGCAGACATGAGTATATTCTTATTCTTTTCTTTAGTTCAATAGTTTCTCTTCTGTGCACTGCAGAGCATTTTTACCCTTATAGGCTGCCCTGGTTGGCAGTTATTTTAGCTCTTTCTCAATACACTTAAAGTACAGCCTTTGACTGATTGAATGAGGGGCTTTGCTTGTCTGTAAAATAGTCTTCAAAATGCAGATGGCTAGATCTGTTTGCTGCCGATACAGCCCTGTCTAAATGAGTCAACTCCATCCTCAGCTTTCTCAACTGCTCTCTGATGAGAATTACACATTTTAAGCTGTTCTCTAGGTGAGAAAAGTAATTCTTTGGTCAGAAGCTGCAGTAAAACTAATTTCTTAGCCTGCAAGACTATGTTACTTCTTGTGTAACACCATCAGCCATCCCCTTTTTGCAAGCAGTAATTCAGGAGCATTAGTGTTTAACCATTTTCTGACCAATACATAACCACTTGGCATAAAACCATTTTCCCTCTTAGTCACATGGCTGACACTTCAATCTTTCAGATCTCAAACACAAATTCCTAAGGGAACATTTCTTGTATCATTTATAGTGAGTATTTACCCCTTATACAAATACATTGTTCTCTGGTTATCTTCTTCCAACTTTATACATTGTTCTCTTATCTGTCTCCCACTGGACTGTAACCTCCAACAGCTGTTTTATATACCAGCTCTGAGCATATTACCAGAGAGCAATTGTTCAACAAATAAATGGATATGAAGGTATATTGGTATATTATCAACCTATGACCTATTATATATATATGATGAATTGAAAGAAACTATTGCTTATTTAGAGTGTGTCTGTATCTAATAAAGACTGCGGTTCTACATCTTCCAGTCACTCTTCTATTTAATTACTTATTAACATATACTTTCTTGATTAGAAGACCAGAATGAGGCTGGGACAATCTAACTGTCAGTATTCATTACTCCGATTGCTTATGATCATATTTACTGTCTTTATTAAAATGTGACCACTAAAATTTGATGAGATATCTCATCACATATCTATAGGATGTCTGCTTTAAATGCTTTGCTATATATATAGAAAATAGATTTTAAGCCAGGTGACTCAGGAAGTGGAGGCAGGAGGATTGCAGGTTTGAGGCCAAAGGCACCCTATTAACTTAGCAAGATCCTGTTTCAATTTAAGAAAATATAAAAGGGGTTGAAGTGCAGCTCAGTGGCAGAGCACTTGCAAAGTCGATGCAAGACCATGGGTTCAGCTCCTCAGTACTGAAAAAAAAAAAGATCTTATAGTCTATATAGAAAAGTAATTAAACATGAACACAGTCAATGCAGAAACTTTCTACTGTATATAAATATTGGAAGTTTTCAGAAGTCAATACAATTTTTAAAAATTAAATAATGCATCACTTGACTTATACTAGAAGGTATACAATTCATAGTTTATGTTTTCCAAAATAATAATAATGAGCTGTGATAAATCTCTGTGTGTCTTATCTCCTCAATTCTATGAATTCATCACTGTTATCTTTTTTCACTTTACAGATAAGATTGAGGTTTTGTGGTTAAATGACTTATCCAGGGTCATATAACCAGACAGCAGCATAATTGTGAAGAACGATTCATCTTAACGACTTTTTTCTACTCCTGCTGAGGACTATTCAAGTGACTACTTCCTGGTACCATTGCTTATGAAAGTGAGATATTTGAGTAGATACAATACAAAAGCAGCATTAAATGAGTCAAGAAAGCAAATCACTGTTTCACTTTTTAAAAAGTTTTTCCTAAAACTAAAGGTTACAGATCTCAAAGTGAAGAGGACAATAAATTGATTTTTCCCATATTTGAGAATAGTAGCCTTGTTCCCTCTAGACATTTGAGCTGGAATTGAGATGGGTAGAACAATGCAGAATCATCTTGTAGATTTATATTCATTGACTTCTTCAATATTAGGCATCTACCACTTTGTGCTGTCAAGTCAAGGTTATAGAATGTCTATTCTACAGTCTAAAAGCCATGCAGAAAACGCCTTTAAGTAGTCTGTTTTCATGGGACTAATTCATTTTTATAGCAGTTCCCCTGAGGTCCTTACAGAGGACCATCACTGAAGATGGGATTTCCAAGGTAATTATATCTGACAGACAGCCAAAAATGTGAGACAGGCATTGAAAAATTATAATAACTTGAAACCCAAAGCTAATACTCCATCAATTCCTACTGTGATTAGTTTAGTTTGACACTTTTCAAAGCATAAATATAAGCTATTGAAGTGATTTGTGCTTCATTTCAGTTTGAAATGCTTTTTCCTTAGAAAGTTTCTAAGCTTTGCCTTGATTGACAGCCAGTTGATTTTTATATGAGAAAAGAGGAGACAATGAGGTAAATTACAGTTTTAGTCTTTCTGCTTTGAGGAACAAACACTGGCAACTGAACTAGGTTCCAATCTGACAATGATTTTGGTGAAATGATCAAATTTTGGTCATATGGAGTTTTTCATTTGTGGCAGCCAGCATAACTATTTTCATGGTATCTATGAAAGGTCTAAAGACCAAAGATAATTCATTTCTTTGATTGTCATCATGGTCTAAGTAATTTTGGAACTCTTCTGCTTCCATGTAGGCAACCTTTGCGAAGGTGATCACTAAATGTTTAAATCAGAAAGCCTTAGGCACCTGAGTGGGATAGCAAAGAGAAGGAGATTGTGTAAGAGTCTAAACAGGAGGATCCTAAAGTCCAAGGCTTACGTACAATAAAGGACACTTATTATCTATGTTATCTCAAGCCTGGAAGCTGTGATGTTCTTATCTTGCCAAAAGCTAGAGGGAGATACATAAAACTTCAGCTACTGCAGCAAATCTTAGAAAACAACTGTACAAAACTGTAAACATAGAGGGGTCAGCTCTACATAGTTGAAAACGGCAATAACCATTTTACTCAGTTATTATCTCTGTAGGTTCAGGCTTAAAAGAAATAAGTGAGGACGCTGTACTTCAGAACAGCAGGGCATTGCTTATGCAAACAACTTCAAATTACCACAGTTCTGTTCTTCTAGAAGAACAGTTGATAAAGAGTCTCTACTGAAAGCGTAGACTTACAGCAGATGCAGAAAGAGTTAGACAAATCCTTCATTTTATATCAAAAGCCCTGGTAACAAGGAGTTGATCTTGAAGCAGACAGGAATGGGATGCCATGGAGATGTTGGTGGGAGCTCATCACCGACATGGCATTTCCCAGGGACCAGGCTCTCACTGCGCCTTGGTGAGGAGGGATAGATTAACTGATCAATACCAGAACAGTCTTGTTTAGCTTAGAAGCTTGCTGCACTATTTTTATCATTTAAGTAAACAATCTATAGCTCTTAATGCATGATATTTGGTTTATTCATTCTTAGTGAAAGTTTTGAGTGTCTTGATAGAATTCAAACTCAAAGTTTGCAAGTTATGTATGACAATACATGAAGTTTAAGCATTGTCATGTTAACAATATGTGTAAAAGCCAAAGTATTTTGAACAATAGTAGATATTGTTAAAGATATATATTTAAACTGAATGGACCTCCAAATGGTACTCAAAGTGAACAGAATAGATAACCTTCCTAAATACAGTTGAATGGTGTGGTAATAAAGTCTATCCCTATCTTCCCATGTTACAAGTTACAGAAATGACTACTGTGTTCTGTGATACAATGCCAGTTAAAGCAGGAGGAGGCAGCTGCTCTTCAGAATGTCAACCAAGCTGCCAGTTGTTCTGGGAGGTTGCTAGACCACCTGCCTTTTACTGGATAACAAACACAAGCCTCCTCTTGATAGAACTGAATGCAACACTCAGTTGGTGCCAACATGGTTATGCATTTTCCTCCTTGACATGAGGATGATCTTATAAATAATTGCATATTATTATACAGATTTTTTAAAGCCTTTTTAAATATAAAGACATTGTGTTTTGGAGTACAGTATATTGCAGAAGCATTTGAGCAGTATGTGATCAGATACATGAACAGTGTAAGGTAAAATAAATACAAACAATTTTGTTCTGTTTATATATTGAAATATCAAAATATGAGACACATGTAACTTGTCTCATAATAAGAGCAATTTCTTACGATTTGAGCTTGTGTAAAGGCATTGCTAACTGCAATTGGGCAATTAGATGAAAAGAGAATTCTTCCAATCAGAACTCAACAAATCCTCTATGGCAGATAGGGTTTTATTGACGAGGGCTGTCAGGATTCAAATATTAAACTGCAGTAAAAGTTGATATGGCACTTTCTAAATAGCATAAATCAATTGAAAAATGAATTAATCATGGTTTGTGACTGAAATAAAGTAACAATGATAAACCTATCACAAAACTGTCTACAAATAGGAAAAAAATGTACAAGGACAAAATATTGGAATCAGATTATGGAGAAGGCAATGCTGTGACTTTGGAAAAAGGAAACTTGATTCTTACATGAAATATTAACTCTAGAGCTGCTCTGTAGTAAGACATGTTGAATTTTTGCACCACTCCAAATGAAACATATGCTAGGTATGTTTACTTTCAAAACCTAATTGGTTTAAATGATATATTTAAGACATAGTGGTATAACTCGTTAGTTAGTTTTTGCAGTACTTGGTGGTTGAACCTAGGGCTTTGTACATACTTTGCAAGTGCTCTACTACTTGGCTGCATCCCCAGCCCATTTTTATTTTTTGTTTTGAGACAGGATCTTGCTAAGTTACACAGGCTGCCTCTGGCCTCAAACTCACAATCCTCCTCAATCAGCCTCCTAAATCACTGGGATTACAAATGTGTACCACAATGCCTGGCTGGATAAATAGTTTTAAATGTCCTTTGATTCTAAGATAATTAAAAAGCATGGTTTGCCTTTTATTTAAAATATTTGGAAAATAACATTTTGCTAAAATTGAATCCATAATGCTTGTAGTTGAAGAATGAGCTTCCTAGTTAAATATTTTGAAATATCTTAACTATTTTGAATTGTAGCTGTATGTACCTTTTTCTTATTAAATTATGCACACACACACACACACACACACACACACACACACACACTCACACAGTGAGGAAGAAAAAAATCTCTAAGATCTAGAGGAATATGCTATTTCACAAATTTAGAATAAAATGATTTTATTGTTAAGCAAAGCAAATACCTGGAGTACATGCAGGTAGCCAGTAAGTGGCCACAAGTATGGTTGGTTTTCAGCTCTATTTGGAATTAAAGCTACAGTTGTTATGCACCATCCTACTTTTAGAAAACAGTCAAAAGATATTCAATTTGCTTCAGTAGTTACATTGAGCTAACTTTGACACTCTGTTCTTTCATAACTCTCTATCAGGCTTACTCTGAGATTTTGTTCTTCATAAGCAATTCTTTATCAGTACCTCCTAAAGTTGTCTGTGTCTCTGTATCTTGTAAGTATGATTAGTAACTTCCTTTAACATTCTTCAGCGAGGTCAGATTAAGTTCAGTCTTCTCTCAGCAGGCACTCGCCAATATTTTAATAACCAGCTCAAATATCTAAATCTTGTAGATTTATCCTTGCATTCCTCCCAGTGTCCTACCCAAGGCCAGCCACATTGAAAGTTCTCAGTAAATGCATGCTGAAGCCCAACAGCATCACAAAAGCCCTCATAACAATCATTTCTACTGGGTAGAGTCAAGAGCTTCCTCTCCATTTGACAGACTTTAGAGCTGTTCCCCTTTGTTCTCCCCTGTTTGAATGGTGCAGAGCACACCATGGTGGCTGTCTTGATGGCACTGTCTTCTCATCCCACTTTCTAGCTCACTCAAGCAATGGTAGTTAGTGGAGGACTTACAGTTTCTTCTTGGACAAAGAAAGCAAGTTGAGAAGGGTAGAAAACCTTTGTACTGCTGATTCCCTGCAGCCCTCTTTTTCTTCTCTTTTCTATCCCCATTTCCCTACATTCTTCCTTCCATGATTTTGTAGGAACAGATCCCACAAGACAGCCATCAGGGGAAGTGGAGTTTCCACTAGGCCCACTGCAAATGGTTACTAGAAAAGAGATATACCCATGCATTCAAAGGTGGAACTCTGAATGTGTTTTCCAAAAGAAACTTTATTTCATTTTATGACTAGTTTACATTAGTCCTATTTCTAGTATGATTTATTAACTGTGGGGGGAAAATAACAAAGCTATAGCTCATATCTGAAAGTTACTACCATCTCAAAAAATGTTTTTGTGTGCTTTTAAAACAAGAAAAAGAAAAAAAAGAAAAGAAAAGAAAAAGCTTTTGAATATCCCAAAATTGACAGACAAAACTCTGAACTTGATAATATTATTATATAAAGGATTCTTTCTCGTTTTTCTCACTAAGTTGCTCAGGCTGCCTCTGGTTTTGAACTCACAATCCTTCTGCCTCGGGGTTTTCCTGAATGCTCTGGTGTACCACCCACATCCTGCTAACATGATCATGTGTTCATTTGCAGCTGCTGATTGCTCGTGGCTGATGGCTCAGAGCAGTGGCCTTCAGAAATATTCTGTCAAAGGAAGCCGACCCACTTACTAGTATACCCACTACACTCTTTTTGTCTGGAGAAACAGTGAAGGACTGTTAGTCAGCTGGTGCATTGCTGTGGCAGAGAACTTGTCAGAAGAAAATTTATGGGAGGAAATGATTTATTGGTTGTAGGGAACTCTGAACCTGCATGGCTAGATAGCTACCTAGCCCACCTCAAGTCTTAAAGACTCAAGGAGGTCAAGAGCCATGGGGAACCTGATAGAACCCTCCCCATCACCTAATTGGATTAAGAACAGAGAGTTTACTGGAATCAGGAGTCTGGGTAAAACCTCCAAAAGCTTGTTCAGAGTGACCTGATTACACAAAGTTTCAAACAGCCTCCTAAAGTTCCATATCCTCCACAACCAGTGCCAATAGGTAGGGACCAAACATTAGGGACATTTGAGATTCAAACCATGACAGACTCTGCTACCTCCAAGGCTCCTTGTGAGGCATTTGTTGCAATTGCTTGTTAGTTTAACTCTCCCCTCTGTCCAATCCTGTACCCTTCACTCTCTTTTGAGAATTGTTCCCACAAATTCTCCTATCTCCTAACCACTTTCATGCAATTTTTCATCTCATGTGGAAACCAGCTTAAAACAGAGAAAACTAATATGTTACTGTGGTCAATTTAAGGATTAAGTAATCTCCCCAAACTCCTATTACTTTTCCTTCATACTTATGATAATTATATTAGCATTTCCACAACTTTTACTCAAAGAATATGTATACATGATTTAGAAGGACAAATAGTACTGCAATATTTACAATGAAAATAGTTGTGCCTTATCTCATAACTCTCAAAGGGCTTAGATTGCAATTCCATGAATTTTAAAATTGCAGTAGTTATATATTGATATCCTACCATAAAGAATTAAGATTTAGGTCACTTACATACACTTTACCATACTATCCACTATCATTCTCCCATTTGCTCCCATTGTTATTAGGTACTGTCAAGTTAGGTCTGGCCCATAGTGACCCTATGTACAAGAGAAGGAAACACTCCCCCTTTCTGCGCCAGGCAAGAGATCTTCCTTATTTTTAAGTCCATTGTTTCAGCCATTATGTAAATCCATTGATCCATAAATCTAGTTGATAGTCTTCCTTTGTTCATTGACCTGTCACTCCCCAAGTGTGGTGTCCTTTTCCAGGGATTGGTCCCTTCTGACAACATGTCCAATATAAGTAAGACAAAGTCTAGCTTCCTTGTTTCCAAAGAGCACTCTGGTTGCACTTCTAGGATGGATCTGTTGGTTCTTTTGGCAGTCCATGGTATATTCAATATTCATCTCTAGCACCAGAATTCAAAAGCATCAATTCTTCTCCTGTCTCCCTTATTCAACATCCAGCTTTCATGACCATGGGGTGCCACTGAAAATACCATGGCATGAGTTAGGCAAACCTTCATTTTTAATGTGACATCTTGATTTTTCAACACTTTAAAGAGGTCTTTTGCAATAGCTTTCCCCAAAGCAAAGTGTCTTGATTTCTTCACTGCTGTTTCCATGGGTGTTGATTATAGAACCAAGTAAAGCAAAATCTTAGACAACCTCAATCTTTTCTCCATTTATCATGAATATTTTTACTGACTGTAAGGACTTTTGTTTTGTTGATGTTGAGGTGCAATCCATACTGAAGGCTATGTTCTTTGAGCTTCATCAGTAAAAGTTTCAAATTTTCATTTTCACCAAGCTGGGTCATGTCACCTGCATTATACAGGTTGGTAATGAGTCTTCCTCCAATCCTAATGCTGCATTCTTCTTCATAAAGTCCAGCTTCTCAGATTATTTGCTTGGCATAGAGATTGAATGGGTATGGTGAAAGGATACAGCCCCGACACACAACTTTCTTGACTTTAAACCAGACAGTGTTTCCTTGTTCTGTCCACACAACTTCCTCCTGATACATGTACAGATTTCTCATCAGTACAGTTAAATGCTCTGGCTTTCCCATTCCTCACAAGAAGAACTGCCTCCTCAAAGTAGAGTCTACCTTAAGGACAGGAATGGAGTAAAACCCCAGGTACCTCCATTTGCTAATATGGCACAACTCAGAGTGAGAAGGAACAACTGTAAATATACATTAATAACTGGAACATGCAATGTACATAGTATGAATCAAGGAAAATTAGAAATCATCAAAAGGGAAATAGATTCCAAAATCATTGATATTCTAGGCAACAGTGAGCTAAAGTGGACTGGCATTGGCCATTTTGAATCAGATAATCATATGGTCTACTATGCCAGGAATGATAGATTAAAGAGAAATGGGGTTGCATTCATCATCAAAAAAGGTATCTCAAGATCTGTCCTGAAATATAATGCTGTCAGTGATAGACTAATATTCATATGCCTACTAGGAAGGCCAGTTAAGATGACTATTATTCAAATTTACGCACCCACCACTAAGACAACAAATGAAGATAGGGAAGATTTTTACCACCTCCAGCAATCTGAAATAGACCTAACATGCAATCAGGATGTACTGATAATTATTAGTAATTGGAATGCGAAAGTTGGAAACAAAGAAGGCGGCTCAGTAGGTTGGAAAATATGGCCTTAGTGATAGAATCAATGCTGGAGGTCACATTGGAGGTCACATAAATAGAATTTTGTCGGACAAATTACCTTAAGCCTGCAGCCATACCACTGTGGTGTCCAATCCTGTCAGATCTTGGAAGCTAAGCAGGGTCAGGCCCAGTTAGTACTTGGATGGGAGATTGCCTGGGAACACCAAGTGCTGTAGGCTTGGGAGAAGGACCTGGCATTCCACTCCCCAAAAAACAATCAGTTGTTATTGAAAAACCTATGAATAGCAGAGAAACACAATAGTTTTTTGCCTGTTGTACATAGGGTTGCTCTGACTAGGACTCTGACTTGATGGTACTTAACAACTACAACAACAGCAATGACATTTTCATGACAAATACATTTTTTTACCAACATAAATGTCAACTATACACATAGAATTCACCAGATGGAACATTATTGTTTTGTTTTTGGGTGCCATCAAGTCAGTGTCCTACTCATAGCCACCCTACCTACAACAGGCAAAACAATTTTGTTAGTGTTTCTCTGCTATTCATAGGGTTTTCAATGGCTGATTGTTTTTTGGGAGTAGGTTGTTAGGTCCTTCTCCCAGGTGTTGCCCAGGCTGTCCTTGAACGCATGATCCTCCTGCCTCCATACAGGAACCAAATTGTCTACCTTTATGGAAAATGACAATGGAAAAGCTCAATATCAAAGTTAGAAGAAGACCAGGTGCTGATTGTGGATCAGACCATCAACTGCTCATATCTAGGTTCAAACTGAAACTGAAGCAAATTAGAACAAGTGTATGAGAGTGAAGATATAATTTTGAATATATTCCACCTGAGTTCAGCGACCACCTCAAGAACAGGTTTGATGCTTTAGACACTAATGATCAAAGATAAGTTGAGTTGTGGCGTGACATCAAAGACATCATTCATTAGGAATGCAAAAGGTTATTAAAAAAACAAATTACATATCAAAAGAGACTCTGACAATGAAGTTAAAGAACTAAGCAGAAGATTTCAAAAGGCAGCTTGAAAAGACAAAATCAAATATTATAATATCATGTGCAAAGAGCTAGACATAGAAAACCAAAAGAGAAGAACATGCTCTGTTTTCCTCAAGCTTAAGGAATTGAAGAAAACACTGAAGCCTCAAGTGGTAATAGTGAAGGATTCTATAGGTAAAATATTAAAGATGCGGAAAACATCAAAAGAAGGTGGAAGGAATACCCAGAGCCATTATACCAAAAAGAATTGGTGAATGACAACCATTTCAAGAGATTACATATGATCAAGAACCAATGGCACTGAAGGAAGAAGTGGAACCTGCCTTGAAGGAATTGGTGAAACAGAAGTCTTCAGGAATTGATAGAATATTAATTGAGAGGTTTCAACAAACAGATGTAGCACTGGAGGTGTTCACTTGTCTATGCCAAGAGATTTGGAAAACAGCTACATGTCTAACTGACTTGAAGAGATCCATATCTGTATCTATTCCCAAGAAAGAGGATCTAACTGAATTAGGAAATAATCAAATGATAGCATTGATATCATAGCCAAATAAAATTTTGCTAAACATCATTCAAAAGTGACTAGCAGTATATAGATAGGGAACTGCCAGAAAATCAAGCCAAATTCAGAAGAGGACATGGAACCAGGGACATCAGTGCTGATGATGGGTGAATATCAGCCAAAAGCAGTGAATAATTCTCCCATTAGTTAGTTTGAAATATAAATAATCATTGTTTAGGTTATTATTGTTGTTGTTTTTGTTAGTGTAGATTGGAAATAACATTTTGCCCTCAGAATTTGAAGACATTTTCCCATTATTCTCTTAATTTTTCGAGGCTGGTTCAGGGTCTTGCTGTGTTACCCACACTGGTCTGGAACCTGTAAGCTCAAGTGATACTCCTACCTCAGCCTCCTAAGTAGCTGGGAGTACAGGCAAATGCCACCAGGACTGGTTTGACTCTTTATTATTTGGATGCCACTTTTTTGTTTGTTTGCTTGTTTTTTTTTTTTCCTCTAACATAGTCTCTTCTGATAATCTTTTCTTTTATTCCTGGTGTTTGAAAATATAATAATGAAACATCTTGTTGTGGGTCAGTTTTAATTTATTGGATGGGAATTTCCTGAGTATTCAATCTGATAACTCATATATTTCAATTTGGGACTTCTTTTGCTATTCTTTTATTAATAATTTCTTTCCCCCTTGTTTCTCATTTCTTTTATTCTAGAATTATTAGACAGCTTTTACCATTTTTCTCTTGCCTTTTTTTTTTCTTCATTAATGGAGGTTGAGCCAAATGCTGTCTGCATGCTTGGCAAGTGGTCTGTCATTGAGCTGCACCTAATTTTTTGTTTTTAGACAGTATCTCACTAAGTTGTACAGGCTGCCATGACCCTGAACTTGCAATCTTTCTGCCTCCGCATCCTAGTTGCTTGGATTACAGATGTGCGTCATGATACCCAGACTATTTTTCATTTGTTTTACTATACAGGTAATTCATTCAACTTTGTTAATTTCTGTTAATCATATTTTTAATTTTCAGTGGTTCCTTTTTGTCTCATGAACGTTAGTCCGCTTTTTTTTAATGTTGCATCCTATTCTTGTTTTATGAATGTTACTTCTCTTATCTCTCTGAAGAGATTTGTCATATTTGTTTAATTTTTGCTTCTGGTCCCCTCGTTGTCTTTGCTTTCTCCCATTTTCTTTCATTTGCTTATTATTATTTGTTTTGTTTTCTTCAGGTCTTGCAAGTTAAAATTCATCTACTGACATCTGGTCATTTTTGGCCATCTATTCATATTTAAATGGGAGAAGGGCCTGGCAATCCACTCCCAAGGTAATCCCCATAACAGTTGCCATTGAAAACCCTATGAGGGTCACTGTGAGTTGGATACTGACTCTACAGCACCTAACAACCTAACCTAACTCATATTTAAAAGTGAGACACAGAATGACAAATTGGATTTGCTGTGTAGTTTTAGTGGAATTTGCCACCTGGTGGGACTCCTTGGGAGAGATTTGGTGTGCAGCAGGCCATTTTTTTGGGAATCCCAGCTAGCAGTATTGGTTGGTATTTTTCTGTTGTAGGTTTTCCATATTCTTTAGAGATGGTACTTTCAATTTCTTGTCTTAGGACAGAGGATGAATACACAAAATAGCCAGGAAGAGTTCTGTGAGCCCATAGGAAAAGGGCAGTGTCTTCCATGAACATAGAAAATCTTTCTTTGTTCAATTCTTTTTTTCTGCTCTACATCTACCTGGCTGATCATAGCCTTTTTAGGAATAGAGCAATGGTTAACACATAGAAAGAACTGAAAAAAAAAAAAAAAGAACTTTATTAAGTTGCAGAGACAGATTTATTTTGGTGTATGCATGGACATAATTTAACCAAAGTTCACCTCAAATTATAAATTATTTGTTCATGACAAGACATAATTTTTTCAAAAGTTTGGCAAAGGTGAGCTATTATAGAAAAACAGAACTCTGGGATATGTGATGTTGTGATTAGATAAGACCAGATCTGATATAATTAATTCTAAAACAAAAATTGAATCTTTACCATACTGGAATGGGAGAAACATTTCTTCTTCATTTTTTTAAAAAAGGCAATCCACACTTTAAGAAGAATTCATAAATGTTACACATATGATTAAGTATTGATTTGAACTTTATATGATATAGTCAAGAAAATGATTGATTAAAGAAAGAATTATTTAGAAGTTTTGTTTTCATAATGGTATTTATTTTCAATTTTACCAATTTTTAGCAGAGTATTTTCATATCATACTATTCTTATAATTAGAACAATTACCTTTGCCATTTTTTTTGGTAATTAGCAATTTAAAAACTGCACATGAAAATCTGAAGATGGTCTTGCATGATAAATAAGGAATGACCTTTTAAAAGCTATAAAATGAACTACTTTTAAATAAAATTATGTATAGCTTATTTTTAGGAAGATGAGTTCTAAAGTGACATAAAACTCAGTTACTTGATAGTTTTCATATGTTGTGTATATATTCTAAAGTCTAACTTTACATTGCTACAATGTTAGCCTAACACATGCCATATTCTGCCATGCAGCATATGGCCCAGTATACAGCAATAATCACCAACTCTGTTTCAATGCCTGCAGAGAAAGTGCAAAATTGTCCCTGTAGTGGAGCAATGCTAGTAAACAAAAATGAAGTATTAACTTTTGTTAACATTTTTGACCATTTCTTAAGTAAATATGATCTGAATAAGCTGTTTGTCTAATGTATATGCACACACACACACACACACATATATATATATATATATATATATATATATATATATATAATTCCTCCTGTGTGTTGATCAGTTATGCTTGGATATATAGCAGAGCCCAAAAATAATGGCAATTTATTTTCTCATTGTATCATTTATGATTATATGTGGTATGTCATACCATATATATATATTTTTTTAAAGAATATTTTCCACTATAGCAAGTAAAATGACTATTAAGTAGTTTTGTTTTGACAACAGTTTTTCCTAAGTTGAACTAATCTGAATAAGTCTTTTGTGTAGATTCAGTCAAACTTTTCTCTCTTTGTTATTTTGGAATGTTAATTTGTTCTCTTACTGGGTTTACATACATTTTATTTATTCTCAAAGGTAGTTAATAAAAATGTTAAATTTAAAATTTGGTTTTAGTTATTTAATTCTTACTGAAAACTTTTAAGCTTGGTGCATTGGAATAGAACCTGCTGTAAATAATCATATTTTACAAACTCCAAGTACACATCAAAAATCAAATAGGGTGTTGCATCAGATTAATATTGTTCTATATTCATTACTTACATTTAATGTTCATTTGTGTGTCTATGATTCAATAATGATATCTTAGCAATAAAACATTCTTGTTACAAATTTTTCTAAGAAATGGTGTGAGAACAATCAGGTATTATGAGAAATTATTTATTACACAAAATTCTCATACTGCTATTGACAATGGGAGAAGGGACCAATTATTTGAATCTAGGTTGCTATATTGCCTTGAATCCTAGAAAGAGAATGGGCTAGATTAAAAAAAACAAACTTGACCTTGAATATCAACGACTTCTTCCTGTGATGAAGTTATGTATGTTCTTTGGCATGTGGCCTTCAGGGACATTTCATTTTTGTATAGGCCATTTTGTCCTATCTCTAAATACCTTTTACTTATGTCTCTGTGTTATAATCTAGCTTTTAAGTTATCTATATCTGTTTAAAGAGATTTCTACATACTCCATCTCAGGAGGTTTGTTATCCAACAAATATTTATTGGCACACATTGGTGTGTTAGGTGCTCTTTTAAGTGGTGGTAATACATGCAATAACAAACAAAACAGGCAAAAATCCATGCCTATATATTCTTGTTACATTCTATCATTATATTCTTGTTACATGCTACCATTCTAATAAAGGAAGATATGTGTCAAATAGGATAAACAAGATACACATATAGAATGCTCATCTGAAATTGTTGTTGTTGTTGTTAGGTGACGCCGAGTCGGTATCTGACCCATAGCGACCCTCTGTACAACAGGGGAAACACTATTGTCAGTGCTTCTCTGCTGTTCATAGGGTGTTCAATGGCAGATTGATTTTTGGGAGGGGGTTGCCAGGTCCTTCTCCCAAGCCTACAGCTTCTGGTGTTCCCAGGCGGTCTCCCATCCAGGTACTAACCAGGCCCGACCCTGCTTAGCTTCTGAGATCTGACGGGATCGGATGCCACAGGGCTACAGCTGCAGGCCATCTGAAATTAGAACACTAAAAAAGAAAAACATAGAGAGGGGAGACTGATGGTTTAGTAATGGAAGTAGTTGAATTTCTAGATTGGGTGACTGGAAAGAGAATAGTTGTGGGATGGTGCTGTTAGAGTAAGAGCATTTCAGATAGGACGACATGAAGCAAAAATGTCCCTAGGCAGAAGGGGATCTGGTGTTACAGCATGAACCCACTGCAGCTGGAGTAGAGTACAGTGACCCTGGACAGTGATCAAAGATGAGGTCTGATCAATAAAGAATCTGAATTGGGAGGGTGCAGACCATGTGGATCCTTGTAGATCAACAGTCTATGCTACAAGAGAAATGGAAAGCTGTTGCAATGTTCTGAGCAGAAGAATGCTGTGTTCTGATATGCTTTAGCATGATTGCATGGCTCCATAAAGAGGATAGTATTAAAGAAACAAGGGCCAAAGCAGAGATTAGATAAGAGGATAATATAGCAATCCAGAGGGAGATTGGTAACTTGAACCTGGGTGGAATCAGTAGAGAGTATGGGCAGAGGTTAGATTTTTGAAGATAGAACCAATAGGATTTCCTAACAAAGGGGGTGTTGGATGTGACAAAAATGGGGAAGTGGAGAATGATTCTTAGTTTTAGCTTGAGCAATGAGAAGCATTGTAGAAATTCCATGAACTCAGAGGGGACGGCTCTTCATGGAGTGGCTTTATTGAAGATATGAAGGAAACTAATATCAAAAGTTTAGTTTTGATTGTTTTAGGTTTGAGATGCTCATTAGACATTCAAGTAAAAAATCTTAGTAGGAAATTAGATATGCAAGTCTAAAATTCAGAAGAGAAACAGAAGCATCTATGGAGATTTGGGAGTTATCAATATATAGTATATATGGGATTTAAAACCATGAGATTGATGATCCATTTCAGACAAACTGTGACAGTTTTCTGTCATTACTAGGGAGATTCATCGTATCACATTTTAAAAGCAATGCTATTTTTAAGATAATGCTATTTTAGGGCAATGCTAAAGCCTTATGATTTCTAGGACTCAGTAAATTTCTTCAGACTTGGAAGAGCTTCAGTCACAAATGTTTGTTACATAGAATAGAAAAATGCTTATGTTAAAATGTTAAATACAAGCTGGGCGTGGTGGTGCATACTTGTAATCTCAGCAACACAGGAGGTGGAGGCTGGAGAATTGAATGTTTGAGGCCAGAGGTAGCCTGTGTAACTTAGTGAGATCCTGTCTCAACATAAAAAGTGCAAAATGGACTGGGATGTGGCTTGTTGCACAAGCATATGTGAGATCCAGGGTTCATCCCCCTAGGGCCTCCCCTCACAGACAAGGTAAATACAAAAGGAATGTTCAAATTATATGCAATATATAATCAGAATCAGGGAAAATATACCTAGGCCAGATAAAATGGAAATAAGACATTTTTAATAGTGCTCATTTTGGGTTTTAGGATTATGGATGAAATTTTCCAAATTTTCCAACTTTTATTTATTCTCTGAAAAAGTATAAATTACATTTAAAATGGGAAAAGGTAAGGTTTATCTTCCAAATCCATATAAAAATTTAAGAACATTCCTTTTTGGGCTCTGGTAAATGTTTGGATACATAACAGAACCCAAACTAATGTTATTTTATTTTCTCCTCTTATCGTTTATGATTATATATGGTATGATATAATAATGTGAAAAAGAAGATGAAGGGAATTCACCATTATGATTTGGATACCGTATAAAAATAATTTGGCTTATCAACTATTCATCAATATCTGAAACCAGGTTTTCTAGCGGAAACCAAAAATAAAACAGGCCTCATATTCACCTTGATCTATGAATCTCACTAAAGTCAGACTGCCCATTATTTCCAACTCATATTGATGCAATTTCTAGCTCCTTTTTTGGCCTCTGATCTCCTTCCCCAGCACACAAGCTCCCTTTGGGATTTCTTTTTTAACACAAACTTTCACTATGGGGTTTTTCCACCTTGTTCTTCCAGACACTGAAGGATTTTGATTCTTCAAGGTTTATTTCAAAGTACTTGAAAGAGGGACCTCCTGAAGTGGGGTAAAATAGATTTAACAATACCAACCTACCTCATAAGGCTGCTGTGAGGAATAATAATATGAAGGACTACAAAGCACTTTGTAAATATAAAGTTCTATACAAATGCTTAATAATAATTACTCAGTACAGTTCAATGCAGTCTTTTGTGCATTTACAGAAGTGCTGATGAGTAGGATAAGTTTCTCTCCTCCAATCATTTTTTGATTTTTATAATAAAAGTGTTTCACTTTTAACTCATGTACAGAATATCCCGATGCTCCAAGTCTTGGATGTGTTCCCAAGTAAGAACAGAAACAGTGTCAGGCTGTGGGAATAGAAGCAGGGTGTTGTGGGTGCAGCTCTCTTCATGTTTGAAGATGCTTTGGCACATTAGGGAAATGAGAGATGCATAATCCCATGTTATTTTCTTCTCTTAATGGACAGATATATATTCTGTCCTTGGCAGTATATTTGTAGTATGCAACATGGTCCTCTCTGTTTCAGAGCAACATCAAGATTTGCTTAAATTGAGCCAGGTGCAGTGGCACATGCCAGTCATCCCAGCTATCTGGGAGACAGAGGCAGGAGGATCTCAAGTTCAAGGCCAGAGGCAGCCTGCATAACTTAGCAAGACCCTATCTCAAAATAAAAAATAAATTAAATAAGTAAATAAATGATAAAAAAAAATAATAAATGGGCTGGAGGTGCAGCCCAGGAGTAGAGCACTTGCAATGCATGTATAAGGCCCTGGGGATTCAACCTCCTGTTGTTAGATGCTATTGAGTTGACCCTCATAAGGTTTTTGATGGCTGATTGCTTCAGGATTGTTTCAAGAGTGGGCTGCCACATCCTTCTCCTGCTTTTGCAGTGCTAGGGATGGAACCCAGGGTCTCAGAGACTGCAGAGCAGCATTCTAACAACCGAGCTAAACCCTGACCCTAGTACTGCTAAAAAATATAAAAACAAAAAAAATAAAAAGGATTACTCAAATTGTGCAATCTCACTTCTATTGTGGATGATGCAAGGGAATCAACCTCACACTTTAAATTTCCGTCATTTTGCACTGGCATTAAACGGTTTCAAATTTCTTGAGTTCTTAAAAATTTCTTATACCCACCCCCTTTAACTCACTAGACATTTACAGCTTTGGCTACTGGTCTGTTTTCTCCTTAGTAGCCAAATCTTCCCTGCATATCCTTCCCCATATATCCTTCAGTGTCTGAAGAATATCCATGACCACTTTGGAGATTGTCTGCATTTGGATATTAGGTTCCTAATGAATTTTTTTTTATTAAAAAAGGTTGGATTTATGTCCTTTTACAATTTTAAAGATGAAATATGACTGAAATTATCTCCATCAGAATCTCTTTTATGGTAGTGGTAAGGATGACCTTGATTGGTTTTCAGAAGTTCAAGACCCCTGGAAACTGACACAGGGGTCTCAGAGGGAAGCTCTGTCTATTCTCTGGCCCAGAAAAACAAAATCTTTGGTGTATGGAATGGGTTCAATGGAGTGTAGGGATTTCACACTCCTCTGACCCCTTAGGGGAAGAGATATATATCTGATTAGACACCCATTCTTTAGCAAACATTTATAGAGTTACTATTGAGCTCAAGTACTTCCCATGGTGATGGGGAAAAAGTTAATGATTAATAAGGCACAATACCTGGCCTTCAGCTGATCTGATAGTTGAGTCAGACATATTGACATGGCATTTTAATAAGATTATAGATATTATTATGGGTGTGTTGCACAAATTGAGGTAGGAATTGAGAGGAAGAAGATACTTTTCTTGGGAGAGTCAAATTTTTCATAAAGGTGACATTTGATCTGCGTCTGAGTGGATGCCTAAGCACTTTCCAAGCATTTTAGGAGTTTGGGGAATAGTAAATGATATGTGAGTGCTTATAGCCTAATTGGCAAATGGTCAGGAATGCAGAGGACTGGAGGATAGTTCAGGAATGGTGGTGTGGTGGGAGATGAAAATAGATTGGTTGGGGCTCTGGTGAGAAGAGTCATGCCAAAGATTTAGGGACTCTCTTATATACAGTCAGGCTAGCATAAATTTAGCATGATCATATTTGCATTTTAGAGAGACAACTCTGATACAGTATAGAAAACAGCCTACTTAGGAAACCACTGAAATGGGTCTTTAGAAATAAATAGCCTGAATAATAGCAGTAACTTTGCCTAAAATAAACCTACAAATCCTTCTGGGTCAACACTCCATACTCTCTTATCTGGATGCCGCAGGTCCAATGTTCTCAGGAGAGCCTACTAATGTCTAAAGGCTATAGCTGCTTTCTGGTGTGAAACCTCTGGTAATTTTAATAACTTGGTGGTGGTCAAGTATCTTCAAGACAGGAGGTTAGGTGCTGTTGAGTTGGGTCTGACTGATAGCAGCCCTCATAGGGCATTCAATGGCTGATTATTTCAGGATTACTTTGGAAGTGGATTGCTACATCCTTCTCCTGTTTTTGTAGTGTTGGGATCGAACTTGGGTTCTTAGAGAGTGCAGAGCAGAACTCTATCAACTGAGCTAAACCTCAGCACCACCAAGACAGATTGTTGTTATTGTAAGGTGCATTTGAGTCAGTGTCTGACTCATAGCCACCCTATCTATGTACAACAGGCGAAACACTATTGTCAGGGCTTCTCTACTAGTCATAGGGTTTTCATTGGCTGATTGTTTTTTGGGAGTGGGCTGCCAGTCCTTCTCCCAAGTCTACAGCACCAGGTGTTCCCAGGTCACCTCCCATCCAAGTACTAACCAGGCCTGATCCTGCTTAGCTTCCAAGATCTGATGCCACAGTGGTACGGCTGCAGGCACCAAGACAGGTAGGATTCCTTTTTTGTTGTTGTTTCACTTTAATCTTTGCTGACATCTTTTTCTTTCACATGGAGAACAATCTTTAAATAGAGTTTATACAACAGTTTTTTTTTTACACTTTTCAATTAGTCTAATCATACTACAATTTCACTTGACTACAAATATAGCAACAGCAATTATGCTTTATGCCTAACTGCTAATTGCCTATAAAGTAAGGATTACTTACTTTTGTAAACTGCTAGCTCAGGTTTACATGAGCTTGTGCATTCAATCCATAATGGCACCTACTGACAGCACAAATCTTAATCTCTGTTCATAATATGGTAGATGAATTTGTTGCATCCCTGAGGC
This sequence comes from Pedetes capensis, assembly GCA_007922755.1. NCBI lineage: Eukaryota > Metazoa > Chordata > Mammalia > Rodentia > Pedetidae > Pedetes > Pedetes capensis. The sequence continues at coordinate 75,743 of VMDO01006502.1, forward strand.
ATCTCCTTTCCCACTTATGTTACTACTGTTCTTGAGATACATGAATTTTTACCCATCATTTTCTCATTCAGAAACTTCATTTATTTTTAAAATCAACTTTATTGAAAAGTAATTTATCCAAGGAAAAGTATACACATATTAAGTGTATAGTTCAGAGTTGTGAAAAGTATATATACTTTTATATAGTTATCACCAACCCATTCAAGATATAGAATGTTTCCTTCACTCTAGAATGTTCTCTTGTGCCACTTATTAGTCAGACCCCTTTGCTCTTTCTCTCTGTAGGCAACCACTGATCTGATTCCTATCCCAGTAGATTGGTTCTGCCTGTTTTAGGATTTCATATAAATGAATTCATATATCCTGCATCCTTTGTCTTAGACTTCTTTTTGAAATTCATTCATATTGTTGCATGTGCCAGTAATTTGAGCCTTTCATTGGTATTAATCTAAAGGTATGAATATGCCACAATTATACACTCACCTATTGACAGACATTTGGATTGTTTCTAGTGTTACCTATATGAATAAAATTGCTATAAATATCAATATACCAGTTATATTTTGAGGACATATGTTTCCATTCTCTTAAGAAAATACCATGGGGTGGAATTGACAGTTTTATGGTAAAGTATATGCTTAACTTTATATGAAACAGCCAAATTATTCTCCAAAGTAGTGTGTCACTTCTACTCTCATTGGCAGTGTGTGAGAGCTCTCATTATTTCACATCCTGTGATTACCTGGTTTTTTTTTTTTTTTTGCAAAGACAAATGTTTTATTTTTATTTATTTATTTATTGGAAATTTTTAATGTACAACTTAATGGGTTTCATTATGACATGGGTTTCATTGTGACATTTCCATAAATGGATTTCATTGTACATTGCTCATATAACTTCCCCCTTACCCTCCCATGACCCTCCTTCCCTAACCTCACCTCACCAATGATCTGCTTTCCACTTACATGTCTTTTTGTGAGCATATTTACCTATGTATGTTCATCCTGATTTTGATTTAAGCCCAAGCATTTTCTATAGTGATCTACCTTTTTACAGATGAGTGATCTAGTCTGTTTACATTATTGGCAGCCTTTGGTATTATTGCTATTATTATTATTATTATTATTATTATTATTATTATTTTACTTTAGCTATTCTTGTAGTCTGTCTGTCTGTCTGTCTTGTCTTGTCTTGTCTTGTCTTGTATTTTCTTTTCTTTTCTTTTCTTTTCTTTTCTTTTCTTTTCTTTTCTTTCCTTTTCTTTTCTTTCTTTCTTTGTTGCTCTAATGAATGGGTGTCTGCAGCCATAGCACCCTGGCAGCCAATCCCATCAGATCTTGGAAATTAAGCACGGTCAGCCTGGTATTGAAAATTATAAAACACTGCTGAGACATAATGAAGAAAATCTGGATGGGGCCATGTCACACACCTGTAATCCTTTCAATTGGAGAGGCCTGCAGCAATACCACTGTGGCATCCAATCCCATCAGATCTCCAAAGCTAAACAGGATTGGGCCTGATTAGTAACCGAATGGGAGACCTCCTGGGAATACCAGGTGCTGCAGGCTAGGGAGAAGAACCTGGCAGCCCACTCTGGAAATAACCAGCCATCAAAAACTCTATGAATAGCAGAGAAGCACTGACTTAGTGCCAGACATGGCACAGTGTCCAAGAGTGTTTTGTTCAGTTGTGTAGAGATGCTAAGAGTCCAACCCAACTCAACAGCTCCTAACAGCAACAACAATGGATGGATAACAGAATCTCATTGTGATTTCCTCAATGACTAATGATGTTAAACATCTTGGCATGTGCTTATTGTCTATCATGTCCATTTCAGCTTCTAACCCGTTTTGAATTGGTCTTTTTTTTTTTTTACTTAGTATAAAATTTCTTTATCATGGATAAAAGTCTTTCATCAAATATGTAGTCAATGTTTTCTCCCAGTCTGTGTCTTGCTTTTCCATTTCCATTTTATTCTTGTCTTGCTGTGTAGCTTACGCTGGCCTCCAACTCACTATGTAGCCCATGCTGATCTCAAACTTGACATCTTCCTGCCTTAGCCTCCCGTGTGCTGGGAATATAGGCATTTGCCACCACGCATGTCCACCTTTTCATTTTATTAATGGTGTCTTTCAAAGAGAAAAAGGTTTAAATTTTGGTGAAATCCAATGAATTTATCCATTCTTTCTTTTCTCTTTTGATTTCCATGTCTTGCATAGGAAATAATTGTCTATCCTTGTTTATAAAAATATCACTCAATGTTTTGTTCTAAAAGTTTTTTATTTAAACAATACTAGGAGTTGAACCTAGGGCCTCATGCACACTAGGCAAGTACTCTACACTGATCTGCACCTCCAGCCCCTTTTAAAAATTTTTCTATTTTAAGACAGGTGTTCACTGTGTTGCACAGGCTGCCTCTGGTTTTGAACTCGTGATTCTCCTGCCTTGTTGTTGTTGTTGTTGTTAGGTGCCACAGTGTTGGTGTCTGACTCATAACGACCCTACATACAACAGGCAAAACTGTATTGTTAATGCTTCTCTGCTATTCATAGGATTAGGAATGGCTGATTGTTTTTTGGGAGTGGGTTGCTGGGCCCTTCCTCCCAAGCCTACAGCACCTGGTATTCCCAGGAGGTCTCCCATTCGATTACTAATCAGGCCCAATCCTGTTTAGCTTTGGAGGTCTGATGGGATTGGATGCCACAGTGGTATTGCTGCAGGCCTCTCCAATTGAAAGGATTACAGGTGTGTGGCATGGCCCCATCCAGATTTTCTTCATTATGTCTCAGCAGTGTTTTATAATTTTCAATACAGAGGTCTTGTATATCTTTCATTAAATTGATGCCTATGCATTTTATGTCTTGAAAAGTATATTTTAAAAATCTCATTTCCAGTTAATTTTTGCTAGTATATAGAAATATAGTTGATTTTTGTGCATTGACCTTTTATCTCATTGATTCCAATAATTTTCTTATAGATTCCTTGGGATCATGCCATTTGAAAAGGGAGAAAGTTTACTTTTTCTTTTCCAATCAAGAGACATTTTATTTGTTCATATTATCTAGTTAAATTGGCTAGGATATCAAGCAAAATGCCAACTGGAAATGCTAAGAGAAAACATCATTGCCTTGTCTTCAATGTTGTGAAGAAAACTTTCAAACATTCCTTATGAAATATGTTACCTGTAATATTTTTGTTAATGTCATTCTTAAGATTGAGGACATAACTGTGCATTATTTATTTATTTGCTGAAAGTTTTTATTTATTATGTCTGAATGTGGAATTTTTCACCATGATGCTTTCTTGTATTGAGATAATTATAAGGCTTTTCTTTCTCTGTTAATATGGTGAATTATATTGATTGACTTCAGTTTTGAGCAAATGTTTCATTCCCAGGGTAAATCCCACTTAATTAGAAGGTATTATCTTTTATGTATATTAGTGGATTCAATTTTCTAATAATTTTGAGTATTTTTGTGTTCATACTTGTGATGGATATTGATATTTAATTTTCTCTTTTTAATGTGTTCATCAAGTTTTCATGACAGTTATGATTAACTTCATAAAGTGAGTTGGAACATGTTTTCTGCCCAGTTGTTTGAAATAATTAGTATAAGATTGTTTTTAGTTTTATCTATAATTTTTGGTAAACCTAAGACTTAAACTACCTGGGATTAGTATTTTCTTTTTTGGGGAAGATTTTGACTATAGATTTTATTTCTTTGGTAGATTCAAGATTATTCATATTTTCTCATAATTCCTGTGTCCGTTTTTACAAGTCTAGATTCAAGATTATTCATATTTTCTCATAATTCCTGTGTCCATTTTTACAATTCATTTTCATGATATTGTCAATTTCATGAGAATTTTCAAATTTATTGGTATAAAATCATTTGTAATACTATACTTCTTCTTTTTTTTTTTTTCTTTTTTTTTCTTTTTTTGAGATAGAGTCTCACTATGTAGACCTGGCTAGCCTGGAACTCAATCCTCCTGCCTTAGTCTCCTGAGTTTATATAACACTTGATGTTCATAATTTGTGATTTTTAAATTTTTATTTATTTATTTATTTATTTATTCATTCATTTATTTTTGTAATTTTGTGTTACTAGAGGGTTGAATCCAGGGCCTGGCACATGCTAGGCAAGTGTTCTACCATGGAGGAATACACCCAGTCCCCTTTTCTTATTTTTTAAGTTTTGTGACAGGTTCTTCCTATGTTGCACTGGCTGCTTCTGGCCTTGAACTCACACTCCTGCTCAGCCTGCTGGGTCTCTGGGATTACAAAAATGCACCATGGTGTCTTTCTTGTCTTCTTATTCTTGATTAGTTTTGCAGAGGGCATATCAATTTCATTAATCATTTCAAAGAAACGACATGGAGTTTCATTAGTTTCTTCTTTTGCTTTCTGTGTTCTATTTTATTGTCAGCTGCTCTTGTATGTATTGTCTTTTACTGAATTTGCAGTAAATTTTTTCTTTGTTTTATAGCTCCTTCAATAAAAATTTGTATCACTTATTTCAAAATATTTTTCTCTTCTAAGCAGTTTCATTTTATATCCCACAAATTTTTATATATTGTATTTTTATTAATGTTTAATTAGAAATGTTAAAAAATTCTCTGGCCTCCATGTTATTTAGCAGTGTATTTAATTTTCAAGTATTTGAGAGTTTAAAAATTTTTTACTTTTATTGCTTTTCAACTTGATTTGTTGTAGTTAAATAATATATACCAAGATTCCAATCTTTTGAAATTTATTTTATGGCATTTCATATACTCTATCTTCGTGAATATTCCATGTGTACTATTTAAATATTATATGTATTCTTTACTTTTGGAGTGTAGAATTACTTAAATGTTGGTCATATTAAATTGGCAGAAAATACATTTCAAACTTTGTATCTCAATTGATTTTTCTGTCTATATATTTTTCTTTCACTTACTGAATAAGGGATATTTTAATCTCCCAATATAATTACAGGTTTTTCAAAATTTCTCTCTACTTCTGCCAGTTTTTACTTCATGCACAGTGAACAATTTATCACATGCAATGATTAAAAATTATTGTTGAATTTCCTATTCCCTCTTTATTTCTTGAAATAATCTGTATTTATAGGGTCATATCAGCTTTCCAATGCTCATTATTTGCAAAGTACATCTTTTTTCCATTCTTTAATTTGTTTATGTCTTTATATGTAAAATGGATCTCTTAGAGAAAGCATATGGTTGATCATCCTCTTTATCAAGTTTTATAGTCTCTACTTTTTAATTGGAATGCTAATCCATTTAAATTTTATGTAATTATGGATTTGTTTGGGTTTAAGTTTTCCATTTTCAAATTCATTTCCCATTTTCCTTCAGATTTTATTTCTTTGTTGCTTATTTCCTGCTCTATTTTTAAGAACCTACTTTTAGTTCCATTTGCTATGGTCTGAATATTTGTGTTCTCTCAAAATTCATATTTCCTTCCCTTTATTGTTAAATGTTGGTGGGGTACAGAGTAATACAGTATTTACTTTTTCCATTATGCAGCTATTGTACTTTCATCAACTTATGAAGTTCATGGAACCTTTTGACTAATATGTAGTAAAACTTGTATGCATATTTGGGTTATATCAACCCTTTTTTCCAATGTACTCATGGAGTTGCCTCATTTATATTGAGATTATCCTCTCCTCCTTTTCCCCTTTATATTATTTCTCCTCCTCATCCTACCTTCCATAATCTTTTCTCCCCTTTGCAAACCCCCCCTCCTTCTTTCTACTCTTTATATATTCCCTTCTTTTCTAAGTTTAACTGTGAATTTTTGTATCTACTTATGTATAGATTTTTTCCTTCCTTTAAGTAAGATTCCACCTCCTCCAGGTGAGTGGGAACATATGGTATTTCTCTTTTTGAGCCTGTGTTTTTTTACTTAAGACGATATTCTCCAGTTCTATCCATTTTGCTGCAAATGACATTATTGCATTCCTTTTAATTGCTGAGCAGTATTCCATTGTGTACATGTACCATAATTTTTTATTGGAAATTTTTAATGTACAACTTAATGTGTTTCATTCTGACATGCATTTCATTGTGACATTTCTATATATGGGTTTCATTGTACATTGTGCAGATAACTTCCCCCTTACCCTCTTGGGCCCCTCCTTCTCCCTCTCCCACCCCCTCACCAAAGGCCTCTCTTCTACTTGCATGTCTTTTTGTGGGATTATTTTTCTATAAACCCTTGCATCCCAATTATGATTTAGGTCCAAACTTTTTTCTGTAGTGATCTATCTTTTTACATGGTCAGTAGTATTACATGAATAATTTAGCCCATTTTTATTATTATCATTCTTTAGTATTATTGGTATTATTATAATTATTTCCCGAACTGTTAAAGTTGGGCTGTTTACTTTGAGGTCACCCTCTCTCTCATTCCTCATTCCTCCTTGTCCCTCCTACCCCTCCTGTCTTCTCCCATCATCTCTTCCTTTTGCTAGATCCCTCCCTCCTCCTTTCCACTCCCTAAATTGTCCTTTCTCTGCTAAATTGACTTTAGCTTTTTATTATGTTCCAATTTCTGTACAGGATTTTTTTCCTTCTTTTAAATTTGATTCATCTCCTACATATGAATGAGAACATGTGGTATTTCTCTTTTTGGGCTTGTGTTTGTTCACTTAAAATAATTTTCTCCAATTCCATCCATTTTGCTGCAAAAGACATTATTTCATTTCTTTTTTTTGGGGGCTGCTGAGTAGTATTCCATTGTGTATATGTACCATAATTTTTTATCCATTCTTCTGTTGATGCACACTTTGGTAGCTTCCATATCCTTGCTATTGTGAAAAGTGCTACATTGAACGTGGAGATGCAAGTGTCTCTGTGGTATGAAGACTCATCTCCCTTTGGGTATATTACCAATAGTGTTGTAGTTGGGTCATATGGTAGATCTATTTTTAGTTTTCTAAGGTACCTCCATATTGGTTTCCACAGTGGTTGGACCAATTTACAGCTCCACCAGCAGTGTAAGAGTATTCCCTTTTCTCCACAGCCTCACCAGCATTTGTTGTTATTTGTTTTATAGATCTTGGCCATTCTTATTACTGGAGTAAGGTGGAATCTCAGCATTGTTTTGATTTACATTTCCCTAATGGCTAGGGATATTGAGCATTTTTTCATGTGTTTCATAGCTTTATGAGACTCTTTATTTGAGAACTGTCTGTTCAGTTCCTTTGTCCATTTGTGTATTGGGTTATTTATTTTCTTGGGTATTGCTTTCTTGAGTTGTTTATAACTTCTGGAAATTAGTCCTCTGTTTGATGCATAGTATGCAAGGATTTTTTTCCCATTCCATATTTTGAAATCTTAGTCCCCAAGGTGGTAATATTAGAAGGTAGAGTCTTTTGAGAGATGATTAGATCATGAGGGCAGAACCCTTATGAATGAAATTAATGCATTTATAAAAAAGGCTCCAGAGAGCTGTCTTACCCCTTTACAATATTTAAGGGAACAACCAGAAGAAGCCATCTGTGAACCAGGTCCTCACTAGACACCAAATCTGCTGGTACCTTGATCTTGTATTTTCCAGCATCCAGATATATGAGGAATGATTTTTTGTCATTTATCAAGTACCCAATTTATGGTATTTTGTTATAACAGCATGCATGGGCCAAGACATCATTTTATTTCTGTTAATTTCTTGGATGTATCTACCCTTTCTACTATATTTATTAGTTTCCCTGAAGTTAGTGAGGAGCATCCTTGTCTCATCAACGTCTGTTTATACCGAATATAGTACTATTTCCCATTGCATAACTATACAAGGCTTTGCACTTACAACTTCAAAAAAAATGATCTTACAACAATATAATTCCATTTACCTTTTCTATGATTTATGCTGTTATTCTCACATATTTTACTTTTCAATGCTATCAACTCCACCTTCCATCGTTATTATTTTTGTTTCAAATTATCTGTTGTCTTTTGAAACAATTACATGAAGAAAAAAGTCATAGTTTTTTATATTTATCATTTACAAAGTTTATTCCTTCCTATTGACATAAGTGCCCATCTGGTATCATGTTCTGTCTGAAGAATACCTTTTACAAGTTTGTTTTTAGTGCTAGTCTGCTAGCAGCAAATTTGTTTAGCATTTACTTACCTAAAATTATCTATATTTTATCCTTATTTTTGAGGAAGATTTTCCCTAAGTGTGAATTTCTGAGTTAATATATTTTTTTGTATGTTCAGACCTTGTTTCTTGTCCTCAGTCCATGATTGTTTCTGAGAAGTCATGCTGTTGCTTCCCTTTTAGCATGTCTTTTATCTCTGGCTGCTTTCATGATTGTCTTTTTATATCTGATTATTAGACTATTGACTATCATATTTCAGGTGTGGTTTTCCTTGAATTTATTCAGCTTCTAGATTGATGGAGATTCTTTGATCTACAAGTGTTTTTTTTTCCCTCTCCAAAAGCTTGGGAAAATTCCTCCAGAAATTTACTATAATTCTTTGAATTAAAGCAGTACTTTAAGAAAAATAATCTGTCAATCTGAAAATATGTGCACCAACTGACTCTTATGTTAAAATTCAGTCCCTTTTATCTGTAAGCAGGTGCCTAAGGAGATGGTACTAAGATAGGTTAATGCTGACTGAAGTTGTTGAACAGAAGACAATCTTTGAATGGGAAATACTGCTGGATGGGTATTTCAATAAAGGGGGCCAGGAAGTAGAAGAGTGGGTATTGGATGCCTTGGTAGAACTGAGGGGAAGAAGGACAGCAAGCTGAAATACTAAGTGGCACTAAAAAAGACCAAAACATAAATACCATTTAATGTAAGTCCTATTTGCTAGAATAAATGAAGTATGTATTTGTGGTTATGTCATATGATTTTTTTGGAAAGTGGGGGCCCTCTTGAATGTGATGAGATGACATACTTATTGGGTAGTGTGAAAATCGTTAAAGAAAGGGTGTGTTTTCTGTGGGTAGGATGTAGGGAAATTGAAAGGGATACTCCAGTACTTCAGTACATGAGAGAAGAACTGTTCCTGGAAACCAGAGGCATGGAAGGTCATCTGTAAAGGCTGCTGAACTGGAGCTGTGGCTGTAGGTGGAGGCATCAGAAAAAATATTTGTGGTATGAATACCATGACTTCTCTCTCTCCTTTCTTTTTGATCTTATGCCAGTGTTCTTCATTAAACCAAACCCAAGACGAAGCCAGAGAGCAATGAAGCCCATTATAGTCCACAAATGTTGGCTTTTCAGAACAGAGAGGAGGCTAGAGATAAGTGGAAAGATATACAGGGGTAGATGAAAGGTATTTGACAAGAAGAAGAAAGAAAAAAAGAAGCAATTATGTATATAATTGCTTCAAATTCCAGAAAATTGAGTGAGCTCACAGTTACAATGTAGTTATATATGCCAGGCCCCACTTTAAGCAATATATAAAATAAATAAATAAATAAATAAATAAATAAATAAATATTTTATTTTCATAACAATTTTGTACTATTATGATCAAAAGGAAACTATACAGAGAAAGTAGCCTTCTCAAGGTCACTCAGCTATTAAGTGGAATGAACCTAAGTAGCCAGAACCTGGAGTCTAGGCTCTTAACTAGTACTTGATTCTACTTATTATTGAGCTTGAACAAACAATGTTCAATTGCATTCCTTTTGCCCTGAATGACTAAATGACTGTTATATAATGTAAAGAAATGATTGGTACATCAATCATAGTTTTATTTCTGAGACTAAAGAATATTCTAAGTGGCTTTCATAGAGATGATCAAAAATGTAGACAATCTTTAGAATTTCTATTAAGCCAAGAGTTAATCAGCCACTCAATTTTTGCCTATATGGCACAGTGAATGTGATTTCAATTGGTTTATTCATTAAAATGACTCAGTTTTAGGGAAGGGCACATTAGGGCACATTTAGTTAACCTATTACTTTTATATTATGTAGACATAGGCCATGTGAGTGATGTTAAATCTAAATATGCTCATTTCAGCATTATCTCTAAAGTACTGTAGTGTGCTGTTTGGAAAAAATGCTTAGATATTTCTATCTTCATAATTACTATTTTTGGTATAAAGTCATCGAAAAATTGCTGAATTTTTTTTTTTTAAAGAAGAGAGAAGGAAAGAAAATCACATTTCCTTTCAAAAAATGATGGATAAATTAATCTGGCAAACGTTGAACCCATCCAGCCAACTACTTAATGAAATAGGGAGATCTGGGCTCCTGGGGAAAGAGTTTCTTATAGTGGCATTGCAGGACAGGCATGGTAAAAGCAGGAAGACAATCATTCTATCCAATTGCTATTGAGCTTTGCAAAAGCCAGCCAATTATAAATGCATTCTTTCTCGGATATAGGGCTCTCCTGTGCGTTTTATTCTCCTGCAAGTATTTTTATCTTTGCTCACATTAAGAGGTTCTACTAAAGTATCTTTAGTAAGAGCTTTTTCCGAGCATATTTTATTGGTGCCTTGAGATGCAGTAATATAACGCAAGCCTACAACTCCAGTGTGAGAGACTGAATTTATACACTGAATATAACAAGCTTTGGAATCTTTGGAATAATAATTTACACATATAGGGCTATGAAAGACCAATGGTTCACAAAAATAGTCATAAAATAGTTATAGAAGATTTAGAAATGAGACACTTAAAAGCATATTTGTAAGGACAATGAGGAGAAAAACCACTACAGAAAGAACCAGGGCTTTTGTTTTTCACCAGAGCACTAAGGGGACACTGTCACAGAAATGAATCTTACAATAATTTGCCACCTGTAATATACAGTTATAAACACAGCTTCTCAGAGATTTCAGAAATTTCAATTCCCTTGACAAAATTTTAGTCAATGCAGAAGGAAGTATCTCTCTCTTTTTTTTTTTTTTTTTTGCGGTACTGGGGGTTGAACCCAGGGCCTGGCGCCTGCATGCTCTGCAAGTGCTGGACCACTGAGCTGCACCTCAGCCCATTTTTTTTTTTACTTCTTGAGACAGGGTCTCGCTAAGTTACGCAGACTGCCTCTGGTCTCGAACTTGCGATCCTCCTGCCTCCGCCTCCCGAGCCTCTGGGATTACAGGCATGCGCCACCACGCCCGGCCAGAAGGAAGTATTTCTTGTCACCAATATTTGGATGTGCTGGCTTAAAGCTAATAAATGCTTTGAATAAATAGACGCATGAATCTGGGAGAGAAATCTCCAGGGACTAGAAATGAAGAAAAAGCATGAACTCAAAGTAAGTGGGAGCTGAAGCTAAAGGGCTAGGTGGTAGCAAAACAAAACAAACCACAGGATGGGAAGGGGGTGCGTGAGGCTAGAGTGGATGAAATCCTGTTGGTCTTATGCTTGAGGGAGAGGGAGTCCACCATAAAGGATCCTTTAGTCAGAGAGCTAAAGTTGGATTGCTAGCACAGAGCGATGATTCAGGAAAGGACTGCCTTGCCTGAAAACCGTGCTGAGAATCTTGCATCATGATATGAGTGGAACTAAAGTGCTTGCCTCTGCCTACAGAGGATACAGAGTCACTCCAAGAAACCAGACCCTGCACGGGCACTGCAACATCTGGAAAAAGACCAACACATTGTAGGAATGACTAACAGTCAGGTACCCTAACATAATACTGTCTCTGATTTTCTAGAGGACCTACCTCTGGGCCTGATGGTCTAGGCCTGTTCATCAATAAGGAAAAAAAAAAAAAAAAAAAAAAAAAAAAAAAAAAAAAAAAAAAAAAAAAAAAAAAAAAAAAAAAAAAAAAAAAAAAAAAGAAAGAAAGAAAGAGAAGAAAAGAATTGAAAAAGAAAGAAAAGAAAAGAAAAGAGATAAAAGGAAGAAAGAAACAAATCAAAAAATCCTTGCCCTCGTGGGACTCAACACCCAGCTATTTGAAGATCAATCACAAACAAACACATACATCGATACAAACTAAGGTCGTCTAATGATAAGTCCTATGAAGAAAAATAAATAGGATCAGGAGGCTGTTTTATGTAGACTGGCTGGGAAGGGTTTCAGTCATGAGGTGACATTTGAGCAGAGCCCTAAAAATCATTAGAGTGAGCCAGCTAGGGAGGTATCTGGGAGAAAGCATACCAGGCAGGAGGAACAGCTGAGCAGGACGTCTGAGGCCAGGGTGGTCTTGGTCAGTTCAAGAAACAATAAGGAGACAGCAGGAGAAACGGAATAGGAGATACTGAGGAGATGCTGGGGTTGTGGAGGGGAGCTTATATAGGATATCGTGGGCCTGATCAGGACTTTGGGTTTTTCATTTTAGTAACATGATTTGATTTAGAAGGACCCACCTAGCAGCTGTGTGGTGAATATACCATAGGGAAGGGAAGACCAGAAAGCAGACCACAACAATATGACCATTGTGAAAATCTTAAATAAGTTACTACCATGTAAAATCTACCAGCATTAAAAAATAATGCATGGTGACCATGAAGATTCATGTTAGGAGCATAATTGACAGATGAACATCAGAGAAACCATTAGAGCAGTACACCATATAGACAAAGTAGAGACTTACAGTAGTCTCCAAAGAAGCAGTTGTTATAATTTACAGTTATTATGTATAATGTCCCCATAAGCTAGGAACAGAAAAGAACTATCTTAACTTGAAAAAAGACAACTTCCAAAATCTTCTGCAAATACTCTGTTTAGTGACAAAACATTTAGAAGCATTTTGACTGAAGTCAAGATAAGAATGCATGCTATGAGCACTGTTATTTAATATTTTAGTGAAGAATCTGGCTTGCTGCATTAAAATAGGAAGAACTTTTAAAATAGATGATAAATGAGAAAGGAGACAAAGTGATTTTGATTTGTAGGTGGCAGGATATACATTAAGTCTCAGAAAGTCTGCAGACAAATAGAGTATAAAAGAATTCCTGAACACAAAAAATCAATATGTAAAAATAATTCTATGCATCAGCAATAATTAAATATGAAATCTCATAGATGACAGCACTCACAAATATAAATACACAGAAACAAACTTTAAAAAAGATGCATAAGAATTCTATGAAAGAAATTATAAATGTGTTTTAAGGACATAAAAATTGTGAGGATTTGCCTTAGTTATGGATGAAAATTCTTAAACCTAAAAAGATCTTTAATTTCCCTTGTATTAATGTTGTTGTTGTTAGGTGCCATTGAATTGGATCCAACTCATAGCAACTCCATGTACAATGGTACTATTGTTAGTGCTTCTCTGCTTTTCAAGGATTTTCAGTGGCTAATTGGGGAATGGGCTGCTGGGTCCTTCTCCCAAGCCTACAGCATTCAGTATTCCCAGGTGGTCCCCCCTCTAAGTACAAACCAGACCTGACCCTGATTAGCTTCCAAGATCTGATGAGATCAGATTCCAGGGTAGTATAGTTGTAGAGTTGTATTAGTGCATATGTATAATACATCTCAAATACAATTGTTTGACATTTTATATGGAACAAGAGAAACTAATTTTGAAACCTATATGGGAGGTCATGGCCCAAATATATAGTCCACGTTAATTCTGAAAAAGTAGAAAAATAAGGGGGGCCTTGTCCTAGCAAAACTTATGTTAATATAAACTTCTAATATTTAAAACAATACGGTGTGGACACAATGCCAAGCACCTATGAGTACTTACAACATGAGGGAACAATCATTATAATTCAGTTGAGGAATAAGATTTTAATAAATTAATGATATCAGAACAATTGGTCTTTCATAGAGAAAAAAGTATTGATTATTATATATAGTTGTATTAGGTAGAGAGTATTCACTTATTAGTTTTCATTTGTATTTAGTAATATAAATAGCTTCTAAAATATTTTTTCCCTCTCTAAGCATTATCTTTTCTACAGCATAAATTTCCCTAAGCTAAAGTCTTCTAGTCCTATTTAACCAAAACTTTTTTCACAATTGTATCAATATTGTTGTTGTTAGGTGCCATTGACTGGGGTCCCACTCATAGTGACCCTACGTACAACAGAATGAAACAATCCCTGATACGGTGCCATGTCGCACACAGTTGTCAGTGGTTCTGGGCTGTTTATAGGGTTTTCAATGGCTGATTGTTTCAGGAGTTGATTGCCAGGTCCTTCTCCCTACCCTGAAGCACCTGGTATTCCCAGGCGATCTCCCACCCAAGGACTAACCAGGCTGACCCTGCATAGCTTCCAAAATCAGGCAGGATTGGATGCTTCTGCTGTGAATGCTATGGCTTCAGACATTTATCAACATTAAGATTTGACTAATTCTAAACTGGGCATGGTGGCGCATGCCTGTAATCCCAGTGGCTACGGAGGCAGAGGCAGGAGGATCACAAGTTCGAGACCAGAGGCAGTCTGCGTAATTTAGTGAGACCCTGTCTCAAAAAAGTAATAAAATTGAGCTGAGGGTGCAGCTTAGTGGTCCAACACCTTCCAAGCATACAGGCGCTAGGCCCTGGGTTCAACCCCAGTACCGCAAAAAAAAAAAAAAAAAAAAAAAAAAAGATTTGACTAATTCTGTGGAACTGTCTGACTTAATAAAAGGGAGTAACAGGCTTTGGAAGAACTAGACTAAACAAACCACATTCCAATTTTCCATATTATTTTATTACAATTCCCGTGCTGACCTTTCTTTTGATGATATATATATATATATATATATATATATATATATATATATATATATGTATATATATATGAGGTTGGGATACAGCACTGTGCTGCAGTCTCTGAGGTCCCGAGTTCAATTCCCAGCACCACAAAAATGGGAGAAGGGCCTGGCAATCCACTCCCAAGGCAATCTGGAAACAGTCAGCCATTGAAAACCCTATGAGGGTCACTATGAGTCGGATACTGACTCAATGGCACCCAACAATAACATATATATATATTTTTTGGGGGGTGGGTGGGTACTGGGGGTTGAACCCAAGGCCTAGCGCTTGCATGCTTTGCAAGTGCTGGACCACTGAGCTGCAGCCCAGCCTCCCCCCCCCCCTTTTTTTTTTACTTTTTTGAGACAGGGTCTCGCTAAATTATGCAGACTGCCTCTGGTCTTGAACTTGTGATCTTCCTGCCTCTGCCTCCCAAGCCGCTGGGATTAGAGGCATGCACTACTGTGCCCGGAAGTGTTCTATATATTTTTCTCAGGCCATAACATGTGTTAATAGCTGAAAACAGAAGGCAAGTATTTACAAAACAACATGATCCTTTATTTCAAAAGCTGGTCTATGGTAATTTATTTCACAAGCAGATCCATTTCTAGTAAATTATTTATAGAATATGGAAACATGCAAAGTGTAATTTTCTATATGATTTGAAGTGGCTTCAGCAGAGACCTATTCACTAGGATGTTACCAACAAATTAGGCAATACTGTTAAGCAAATAAATTTAGCACTAAAGTAGGATTTTAAACAGATGACTAAGACAGTCCTTGCAGGGTATAGGTGGTGGCTCTTACCTGTTATGTGCAGACTAAACACTTGAGAGGGTATTTAACATGAAGACTCTCATATTCCACCTGAGAGATCCCAGTTAACAGGTTCTAGAGGAAGAGCCTGGTGCTCTTCATTGGTGACAAGCTTCCATGTGATGCTAAGGCATGCAGCCTTTTGACTGCATTTTGGGAAATAGAAGAATGAGGGGATCTTCTTTTTGGTTTCTCTCTCTCTTTCTTTCTTTCTTTCTTTTTTTTTTTCTTTCTTTCTTTCTTCTTTCTCTCTTTCTTGACAAGTAGCATTTCCATTTTCCTCATTCTCGTTTTTTGCTCCAAAAATCAAAAGAGGCAGGTAGTTGAAGTGGACATTGACCATATGGGCAGGGAGAGAAATATGGATATTGTTTTGTTCTTAATCCTAAAGTTCTTGAAGGTATATTTGAGTTTTTTGTTTATTTGTTTTGTTTTGTGGTTAAACATGTCCCAAAGACCTGGGTGTTTGTTCTAATTTTCAAACTTTACCTAACTTCTGAATCTTGAATACCAAACCTGTAATTTGGCTTACTTCCTAGGGTCCAGTGATGGGAAAGTAGAATAGCATAGGCACAATAAATGTAATGTAAATTCAAAACCATATCTTCATTACTACATTTTATTTAACCAATAGAACTTAAGTATTCTGATGATAAATAGCTATACTTTTTTGAACATTGTTTTTATTGTTTTATCTGTAGTATTAAATTGTATTGAAAAATGGGAACCATATTGCTATAAAATCTAAATGATAATGTGAATTTGAATCTTCACTCTGAGCAAGTGTATTCATAAATCTTTGCTTGATGAACAAAATATAATCAGAAAGACCCACATTCCCAGTACATATATGATTATATTATTTTTATTTCTTTAGGTAACCACTTGACACCTCCTCTATCCTCTTTAGTTATATAATAGAAGTCTAGAATCTCCTGGTGAGATTCAATTGTCCAAGATTCCATGGGCATGCTGAGGTCCAAGGTAGTTGCAGCTTCTTCCAAAGATCAGGTGATGAGTAGTAGGAGACTCTGAACAGTTCATTGTAGGTCACTAGTTTGGAGTTACCCTTGCTTACGTTTCCACCAGAAGATGTTGTGATTGCAATTTATTCCTTTGCATACAGCAAGGACTGCTCTTTTCTGTTCATTCATGAAATCTTTGTTAGGTTACATTCCTACACTAGATTATAGCTTTTCAAAGTCAAATTCATGTGCAGAACACTTATATGGTACCTACATGATAGGGTAAATAGGTTTGAAGGAGGTTCTAGTCTCAGACATACATTCATGAACTTCTCAGACCTAGTCTTAAGTTTCTTCCCTTTCTGGTAATAGCATCTCTGAAGCACTTGGTGTCCTCTGTCAATGAATGCCAGGAAGAACCATTGCATATCCTGAACCTTAGACTGTTTTCCATTGCTATAACTGGATAGAACAGATTGAATAATCAATAAAGAATAAAGTTTTATAGGGTTCATGGTTGTAAAGGTCAGGAAGTTCAAGATCAGTGATTGCAGCTGGTGAAGTCCTTCTTGCTGTTGGGGACTCTTGGCAGAGTCCCAAGGCAGCACAGGGCATCACATTGTGAGAAATAATGTTCTATCATAGGTCTTTTCTCTTCTTCTTATAAAGCCAGAGTCCCATTGAATCCCGGCTTCACCCTTCTGGCTTTGTTTAACCTTAATTACCTCAAAAAGTTCCCATCTCCAATACAATAATCAGATTAAGTTCTCATCCTTTTAGTACCTCACAATGGGGTTTAAATTTTAACATGAATTTTGGTGGGCACATTCAAAACACAGCAGGGAATGTTTGAAATTTCTTTCCCGCAACTTTCTCTGGTCCAGGCAGTACATCATAGTGGGAACAAATGGTGGAACAAAATTGCTCACCCCATGAGCCAGGAAGCAAAAAGAGAAAAGAAGGAGCCCAGGCCACACAAACCATCCCTTCAAGGACATGCACTCAATGATCTGAAGACCTCCCACTAGGTCTCCTAAGGTTCTGGCCACCCTGGGAACCAAATATTTAGCACATGGATTGTTGGGGGAACATTCAACATCCAAACTATACCCAGTAGCCTGGCACAGAATTTTTAAACTTGTGGATTTGACTGCTTTAAAGTGATATATGGTATATGTGTATATGGTAAAATGGTATATGTGTTATCCACTATTCCCTAATAACTTATATTCAAGCAGTCCATTAACACACACATACCCACTTACCTCCTATAAACATTTTCCTTTAGACACTGTCTCAAAATTGACATAAATTTGACTCATTTTGCTTGCTACACATATAAGTCCTTCCCAGTAGATTCATACATGAAGAGATTTTTACAGTGTCAAAAATAAGGTTCAGTCTATACTTTAAGCTTTATTATTAAAAATAATCCAGAAATAGGAAAAATATTACGCAAGGAGCCTCGTTTCTAGGCGTAAAATAGTTTTCTTTCTGCAAGAAATACTTGCCAGCTTGTAAAATATGTCCCAATAAGATGATAGTGCATTTGATGATAGTAGTCATCAGAATTGTAATATCAATATTGAAGGTAATTTTCATTTAAATTTATACTTTTTCCCCTAGGTTATGGTTATTTCAAGTATCAAGCTGAATATAAGCAAATTTGAGCTGAAAATATCAGTAAACCTGGAAACATGAACATTGAATCTATTTTGTATCTAAAGGTGAGGCAAACACATGACCTCATTGGTTTTCCATTTTCTCTTATGCAGACGGGATATAATGACTTGCACTGATTTTGTGAACATGATGGGAGAGAAATATATCTTTATGATACATTGTGGAACAGCTGAACTTCTAAAAATTA
The DNA here is from genome assembly GCA_007922755.1 of Pedetes capensis. NCBI lineage: Eukaryota > Metazoa > Chordata > Mammalia > Rodentia > Pedetidae > Pedetes > Pedetes capensis. Next base: position 94,012 of record VMDO01006502.1, read on the forward strand.
TATGCAAACTGACTTCTTTTTTCCAGATTGAATTAGAAATGAAGCATGAAAAAAATTTTGGGGTAAATTTATAGTGAATTCCTTTATGGATGTTATTGTTACATCTTAATGCCTTGTATCTCTGGGTTAAGTAGTAATACATTGTTTTGCTAATAGAAAAATATAGTTAACCATGTAAAAGCCCCTGAAAAACTGTGAAATAGAAACTAGAAAAATTTGTTGCCAGGCATGGTGGCTCATGCCAGTAATCCTACCAATTTGGGAAGAGAGGCAGGAGGATCCCAGGTTTGAGGCCAGAGGCAGCCTGCGTAACTTAGTGAGACCCTGACCCAGGGAAAAAAATAAAAAATAGACTGAAGTTGCAGCACAATGTTAGAGTACTTGCAAAATATGTGCGAGGTTCTGGGTTCAACCACCAAGTACTTTAAAAAAAAAACCAAAAAGCCCTTTTAGGACACTGTATTTTTTAATTACAGAACTCAATGTTCTAAGTAAATCTCTTATAGTATTTTTAAATTGTGTAAAAATGTTCTTTTTCCTTCTTTTTTTGCAATTCCTTAAGTAAATAGATTTCAGGTTTAAATATATTAAATTAGGAAGATCTGGAGGAATTTAGAATGCTTATATAGTTGAAATAATTAGGGGAAAATTGAAGTAAATTTTAATGTTTTCATTAGAATACTAACTTGAAGGCAATGGCAAGAAGTTCTTACCAAGAAATTTGATAAAATATTAATCATTGACAAATAACAACACTGTTTGCAAGTTGTTTAAGGAAGGCAATATTATCACATTTTCTGCTGAATGGAAGGTCATTTTGATGTAGTACATATTCTCATCAGTATACTAAAGTAATTTATTGCTTATTAATATGTCCTTGTAATATACTTGTTGAATTAGAATATTCATTTCATACTTATGAAATCCACCAACAAACCCTTTGTTGTTATTAGGTGCCCTTGAGTTGGTTCCTACCCATAGTCACCCTCATGGGGTTTTCAATGGCTGGTTGCTTGGGGATTGCTTTAAGCGTGGATTGCCATATCCTTCTCCAGTTTTTACAGTGCTGGGGATTGAATTCAGGGCCTCAGAGAGTGCATGGCAGCACTCTACCAGCTGAGGTAAACCCCATGCCCCAACAAACACTAGGCAAAGAAAAAGAAATACTTATTAAACACTGGATATGTATTTATAGTTAAATTTCACTTAACTGATCCTTGATTCCTGATTTTTTTCAATCTTGATGTTTATGTAGTTCATACATGTTTCATTCAAGTTTTGTGATTTTGAATTTTTAAATCTTTATCTATACCTGGATAAATCCATCATCTTAGCTCCTGAGAATTATAAATCAATTAAAAGTAAAGGTCATTATAGCTAACAGAAGAAGTTACTTAGTCACAAATTAATGCATAATGTAGCTTTGCCAAGGTGCTCTCCTTATGTGAGGTACATATTGTTCTATCTTCGTTCAAGGTCTCTTCTAAAAAAGAAAAGAGATAAGAAAAATACATTGAAAAAGTTTAAAAATCTGTAGTCTTTAAAAAAAAGAGTTCTCTCATATTTTTGGCTAGTTTGCAAAAATCTTTCTTATTTTTAAAAATCTTTAAAACATTTTGATATACTATAACTACATCCTTAAATATTTTACATCCTTTTATTTTTGACAGCATGTGGTATATTCCACATTAAAATACCATTAGTTCAATTGCCTTGTTCTTCTACTTGATTTACAGTAGAAAGATTACTTTGTCTTTTGTAAACATGCAAAATGACATTGTTTAGATTTTGTAGGTGTCTCAAGTGGTAATTTTGGGAGGAAATAGTTCTCCTACTATATTGTTGTACAAAATAACAAAGGCAGAAACAACAGCTTCTGTCCCAAAGGCACCAATGTCCACACTCAAAGTGAATGTCGTTCTCAGAATCAATTATGTGTTGAGAAAGAAACCACTCAAGGCACTAGACTGCATTTCGAAAATGAAAAAAATAAAAGTAATAATAAAATAAAATAAATAAATAAATAAAAAAGAAATCCCTAGTTTATCAGTCTTATCAGTCTTTTGCTTGGGAAGAGAAGCTTGTTCTCCATTCTTTTCTCCCTAGCCTAGGTAGTGTTAACCTTACAAACATACAAGCACATTGATATACAGTTACCTTCCTTTTATTTGTGTTTACAAGGCAGCACCATGCCAAATGATGTTTATCCCAAACATTACATTTTAATTCATATGTTTAATTCTATTAGTCTTAACAGAAAATGTTAGTTTTTTAAAACAGATTTTTGACCACCCAACAAGAAAAAAAAATTTTTTATATGTTTACATTGCTGATGTTTGTTACCATAATAATTAACACCAGTACTTAAATTTTTCCTTTTCATTCAATTTGTGCAACAGCTTTTATTTACTGGCTAATTTTTTGGTGGAGAATTATTGCCTTTTCATTCAATTTGTGCAACAGCTTTTATTTACTGTCTAATTTTTTGGTGGAGAATTGTTCACATTTGTGAAGAATGTTCCTTTCTAAAGAGGTGAGCCATCAATCTAAGTCATATGGACCACAGGAACTCAGCAAACAGGGAGATAGTCAGAAGCTAGCAATACCCGGATTTTAGGTTTTATTAAAGTTTAAGCCAACACCTTCCTATGGGTATAGATGCAGAACTAAGCTCCCTAAGAGACTAGGAAGAGCCCTATGCTGGTCAAGGGTCAGGCCAAATGTATGGCGTGACTTTTCCTCCACAGGAATGCAAACCAAAATTTGAGGCAGACATCACATCACATAAATGACCCACGTAAGGGGCAAGATTGCATGCAAGTTTGTGTCTTAGAGTTTCCACACTGAGCCAAGATTGCAGACACCTCACATTCTAGTTTTATACATTCATGGCAAAGCTCAGTAATGCTCTTAAGCCGCTGCAGGAATTTGAAAGGATGGTATAAGGGTGGAGGTGATGCTAACTCAGTAGACTGAGGAGTTTCAGGTCTCAATTTATAAGACAGTATTCAAAATAATATAAATAATTCAGAATCATCTGTCAAGAGAAAGAAATAAAAATAAAACTCACTGAAGAAATCTTTCCACTTGTGCAAACTTGAATAAGATATTATTTTCCTTAGTAGAGTCATTCTTTTTTAAGTCAGCGGGGCACCCTGAAGACACATCATCTCTCCCAAATAATACTTTTAATAAGGATTCTACTAATTCTACTCAGTGGGCCAGGAAATTTCCCAAGACACAGCATCTCTGCACTTGGTACTTAGAATACAGGTATATAGAGGGATGATTATTTACTTGACTTTATAAGAGATAGTCTTAGGTAGGTCACATTTTCAGTAATTTACCACTACTTTTTACTGGCAGAAAGAGTGCTGTCAGTACACCAAGAGTCTAGCTTAGAGCCTAGGAAGTAGATTGAAATGGTCTCACTTCTGTGTGCTCTATTGAGCATTTTATAACACTTTGCAGATTTGACACTGGGAGATTGGTTTAGGATCTGTGTTTTGTTAAACAATTTCAAAAGCCTCCTGCTTCTACCTTCTCATCCTTTGTTTTCTACTATGTAACATACTAAAGAACCATTTGCTTTGTGTCCATTTTAATTCCATTTTAAATTAATTCATCATTTTCTAGTTGCTTAAGTATTTTAGCAAGCACTGTAGCACACATGCAGTTTGTGGGCGTATAACTTCTTATATTTTCTTATTTTATAAAGACATAGATGATGTTGAAAGTATTCAGTTTGAACTCCACTTTAGCTGATCATCTGATAAGTGGTTGAAGGTAAATTTCCTCTTCAGCAGAACGATGATGTAGTGTATTTTTTGTAGGTTCAAATGAAGATTCTGAAATAAAATAGGACAGCATATGTCAAGCTCCTAGCATCCACTTATATGCAGCAGGCTTTGGACATTTTGTGGTTTTCTCTGCCTCCCTTAACTTACACTCTAAATTTCCTAATGGGAAGGATAATAATATGGGTAGAAATATTATTCTTTTTTCATGCATGCATTTAAAACATCAGTGTCAAATTTTTCAATTGTTTCTTTTATGACATACACATTTCATAGCTTTCAAAGTTACCCAATATTCCAAGATTACAAATATATTTCCTTTGAATATTTGTATAATTTTAGGTTAGATATTCAGGATTTCAAACAACTAGAATTTATGTTGCAATATTTTTTGTTTGTTTTGGTAACCGAGTTAGAAATCGTAACTATTTTTTCTAATCCTATTTATTCAGTCTTATCTCACCGGTCCTCCACATGTCTGTCAGTTTGCTGCACTGTGGGGGCTTGAGTGTTCAATGAGGCTGAGAGCTCTGCCACTGGTACCTCAGATATGAGCAAGGTTACCTGGGGTGGACAGGTTTTCAGCTGAGCTTCCAGACTAAGACAGACTAGGGAGTAGGACCTGGCGAACCACTCCTGAAACAACTAGCCATTGAAAACCCTATGAATAGCAAAGAAACACTATCAGATATAGTGCCGGAAAATGAGCCCCCCAGGTTGAAAGGCACTCAAAAGACTACTGGGGAAGAGTTGCCTCCTCAAAGGAGAGTCTACCGTGATGATGGAAATGGACTAAAGCCCCAGGGTGCTCAACGTGCTGATGTGGCATGACTCAAAATGAAGAGAAACAACTGTAAACATCCATTAATAATTGGAACATGGAATGTACATAGTATGAATCTAGGAAAATTAGAAATCGTTAAAGAGAAATGGAGTGCATAAACGTTGACATTCTAGGCATCAGTGAGCTAAAATGGACTGGCATAGGCCATTTTGAATCAGATAATCATATGGTTTACTATGCTGGGGATGATAAACTAAGGAGAAATGGGGTTGCATTCATCATCAAAAAAGACATTTCAAGATCTGTCATGAAATACAATGTTGTCAGTGATAGATCCATACATCTACAAGGAAGGGCAGTTAATATGACCATTATTCAAATTTATGCACCCACCACTAAGGCCACAAATGAAGAAAGGGAAGATTTCTATCAGCTTCTGCAAACTGAAATAGATCAAACATGCAATCAAGACATACTGATAATCACTGGTGACTGGAATGCAAAGGTTGGAAACAAACAAGAAGGCTCAGTAGTTGGAAAATATGGTCTTGGTGACAGAAACAAAGCTGGAGATCGCATGATAGAATTTTGTCAGACCAATGACCTTTTCATTACAAATACATTTTTTCAACACCATAAATGGAGACTATACTCCTGGACTTTACCGATGGAACATACAGAAATCAAATTGACTACATATGTGGGAAGAGATGATGGAAAAGCTCTATACAAAATATCAAAACAAGACCAGGTGCTGACTGTGGATCATATGCAAGTTCAAACTGAAGCTGAAGAAAATTAGAACAAGTATACAAGAGCCATGGTATGAGATTGAGTATATCCCACCCGAGTTCAGAGACCACCTGAAAAATAGGTTTAATGCATTAGACACAAATGATAGGAGAACAGAAGTGTTGTGGCACGACATAAAAGATATCATTCAAGAAAGAAGCAAAAAGTTCTCAAAAAGACAAGAAAAAAAGAAAAGACCAAATTACATATCAAAAGAGACTCTGGACCTTGCCCTCGAATGTCAAGCAGCTAAAGTAAAAGGAAGACATGATGAAGTTAAGGAACTACACAGAAGATTTCAGAAGGCAGCTGGAGAAGGCAAAAACAAATATTATAATGACATGTGCAAGGAGCTGGAGGCAGAAAACCAAAAGGGAAGAACACGCTCTGTGTTTCTCAAGCTTAAGGAAGTGAAGAAAAAATTCAAGCCTCGAGTGGCAGTAGTGAAAGATTCTACAGGGAAAATATTAAATGATGCAGGAAACATCAAAAGAAGATGGGAAGAATAAACAGAGTCA